>CABFVX010002134.1:0-36173 GCA_902151425.1 Timema shepardi | reverse complement strand
GGGGGGGGGGGGGACTCCGGGATTCCTCTCCTCAGGTTGAAAACTGTCCCATGAATACTAAAACACGCCTGTAACTGTTTTTTGCGACCACCTAAACTAGTGGTTCCCAACTTTTTTTTAGCCTAGCACCCACTTCTGAGAATCTTAAAGTTATATTTAATAAGCATGCTACCTGCTTTGGTGGCCGCATGGTCTAAAGCGCTAATCTCGTAGTGGACTATATTGCCGATAGCGGGGAGATTGAGGTTCAAATCTCGGTCGGGTGTACTGAGGGCGGTTTTTCCAAAATTGTTTTCCACTCTCCCCCCATGCAAATGCGAATATGCTTTGTATAAATATAGCCGTCCTAGTCCCTAAAATCATTAGCATAATTAGTAAATAAGCGCATAACCCGAACTGGTAGTAAGACGTACTAAAATATATATTTTTTAAATATGCATGCAGAAATCAGCGATACTAACCTTTAATTAATTTTGTATTGTATATTAATATGGGGTGACCTGGAGGTCTAGGGGTAAGGTGTCGGACTTCTGTGCCGGGGGTCTGGGGTTCAATCCTCGGTCCCGGCACAGATTTATCTGATCGCCAAACCTTTCTTCCTTCACCTCTGACAAGACATCTTGTGAATGTGGGGGATGTAAAGTCTCCATGGTTCGTATTTCATCTCACAATCACCCTACCATTACACATTAACGTAAGTGCATATACCCCATACGGGTAGTAATACGCGGTGCTAATAATAATATATTATATTAATATATCATTATTTCAAACTAAATATACATATTTCCTTAAAACCGCATCTTACTTCCCGTTCGGGCTATATGCCTATGTACTAATCACGCCAATGGGCAAGGGAGGTATAATTTAGATAAAGTGAACCCGCACTTGTGTGACTAGAGTGGGAAATCACTTAGGATAAACCACCCTAAGTACACCAGACCGGGATTGAACCATGATATATCCGTAATCGCTAGTATAATCTATAACTATAGTGACACCTTTTATCATGCGGCCACTGAAGCGGTTCATAACAATATTGATTTTTAAATGATCAATTATGCATCTAGGTAGAGAGATAGGTGTAAAGGGGGGGGGGGACCTATTTTTTTACATTCTGAGATTTGAATTAATAATGCTTACGTTAACGATGTCATTTAATCACTAGCCTCTGTTAACTGTTTGTAGATGTTCTAAAAATTATTAAATGTTATAAAATATGTCATATTTAAAAAAAAAAATTCAAATATGTTCATAATATATCAGTTTTCAGGTCTTTTTAAATGTATCGAAGTTACGTCGGTTATTGTGGGTGTCAAAACGAAGGAGATTTGACCATCGGCATTTCACAGCTTCGCAACGCCCCAATTAATTTTACAAGATTCCTATAAAATACTGATAAAGGCGTTGAGGAGGAATTCAAAAATACATCACCATCATCAACTATTTCCAACATGTGGCCGGGTCACTTTAGCAAAATGCCTTCATCTTTCTCTATCTTTCCACCCTTATTTCTCCTTTGATCGCTTCCATTCTTCTACTCTCACTTGCACACTTTATACTATCCGCTCCTCCCATCTCTTTCTTGCTCTCCTTTGTGATCTTCCCCCTACATACTTCACTCCATAATTTTATTTGGTGTTCTCTCCTTTTCCATCTTCATTACATGTCCATACCATCTCAGTCCTGCTTCCTCTACTATCTCATGTACTCCCTCTTCTCCCATTCTTTCTCTGATAACTTCATTCCTTATCTTGTCCCTCCTCGTGACAGCCTAACAGGCTTCTCACAAAACAAAAATACAATAAGTATTAATTTTTTTTCCCTTGAGAGCTGAAATCCCCCAAAACACCCGTACACCCCTCGGTACGGTCCTGGTTACTATCGTCCTCGTGAAACCGGACACACGCCCCACGAGGTGTCTGGGGAGGAAGTGAGCAGCTGATAAAATAGTCAGCGAGGCCGGTACTGGCTGATAAATAACAATGTTGTGCTGTTTGTACGATAAACAACATGACATAGTGAGTGGGTGCTCTTGCCTTAGAAAGGGAAGGAGGGGAGGAAGCACCGCCTCATATCTCCGCCAGTAAGGGGGGGAGGGGAGGATAATTCATAACAATATCCAGGATGTACAGAAACACAACAATAGTTCTTAACCATTATTCTGTAGTTGAAGCCCCTTTAGAAGGGTTGGAAGTGAACATGTGATTTCCAGTTTTTATAAAAAAAAGATTTTTTGGTAAAAATAAACAAAATACTGCTTAAGTAGATAATATTAGTTTTATACACCTAGTCATACCAACACTTCTATTGATGACGGGGAGATCAAGGTTTGAATCCCGGTCAAGTCTACTGAGGATTCTAAATGGTTACCCATTCGCTTTCCACTCTAATGTGGGCAGATTATCTCAAAAATGCTTCCTTCCTCATCCCTACCCCATTAGAATAATTATCATATTTGTCACGAGCATCATTACTTTTTAAATGAAAGAGGGGTGACCTGGCGGTCTAGGGGTAAGGTGTCAGACTTCTTTGCTGGCTGCCGGGGTTCATTCCTCGGTCCCGGCAAAGATTTATCTGATTACCAAACCCTTCCTTCACCTCTGACAAGACATCTTGTGAATTTGGGGAATGCCAGGCCTCCACCGTGGTTCGGATTCCACGTTAAACTGTAGGTCCTCCATTTCATCTCACAATCACTCTACCATTACACATTAGCGTAAGTGCTTATAACCCGAACGGGTAGTAAGACGCGGTGCTAATAATAATAATAAATGAAAGAGAAAAGCTATACTTTATTTGAATTCTGCAGAGATAATGACAAATATTCAAGAACATTTGGGATTACTATACGCAGAAAATTAAAATAATCGTAGCGACTGATTTTGTTGTTGTTGCGGAAAAAGGTATTTTTCTATAAAAATTGTAAATATAACATAACACATGTTCGCCCTCATTCAACCTTAAGTTCTAACAACAAACGAATATCTATTGAATTTGCAACAAAACTGCATACAAAAATCTCTCTCTTTTTTTTTAGGTAACTAAAGAAACAATTGAACTAGTTCTCGTAAATGTTTGTCTTTTAAACATATTTAGACTTCCATAAACAAAAGAGCTGAGATAAAATATTAAATTTCTAATTTCAGGTATAAATACAATTTAATGAATATTGTAAGTACAATATTCAAACATTTATTTCAATGTTTATATATTTTTTTTAAGCAAACGAATGCAACTCATTTTAGAAAAAGTAGGAGCGCGTAAAATGCCACTGAAAGCTGTAAAAATAACCCCTAAGATCTATACAATCTGCTATTCACATCTGTGGTGATAGTAGAGAATCTCTGGCATGACAGGCGCTAGGCATTACGTTAGGCTACCACTAGCAGACACAGCAGGCACTAGTCCAAACAGAACATTAGATTTAGTAATTACTGGAGGGAAAAAACCTTCACTTGCTGGGATTTTATTCACTGTCCTCAGCATAACGCTTGTTCTATTAAAAATATTTAAAATGTGACTAAAATGAATGCACCAATGAATGCAATATTTGCCTTATCATGTTCCCCATTTTGAAATTCCATTTAGTCACATCATTAGTTTGGTTATCCAGGAAGGTATAGTTAAATAAATGCCGAAATACAATTTTCTACCACATCGAAAAGTTATTTTCCTATTAGTTTCTAAAGTTTTGAGACTCCCTCACTCGTTTTTTCCTTGAAACCAATATTGAAATTTCAGTATTTTCTGGTTTTTGATTGTTCGGGTTGGTAGTCCCAACTGCGTGCAAGTACATATTTAATTGTTTTTACCACATTTATGAGTTTTCTATTTAAAAATATATTTTAGCTCTTCTACATCTCTGATCTTGATTTTACAATTTTATTTTAAACTTTTATGCTTTTAAGAATTAAATAGCCAAATCTATTATATTTGTTTTAGTACAGCTTTAGTCGCATCTAGATATTATCTGAAAATTAAAAAATGACACCTGGACATGGGAATCGAATCATACTTTCAGTTATCAGTGAAAGTTATATTTTCCGCCATAGCGAGAGGTGGTTTAATTTTGGACACCTTCCTTATTTCGATTGTATTACTTTATTTTGATACTGTCTTGCCACCTTCTAGCCAAATTTCAGCTTTCGAGCTCATCTACTCTATTTATTTGATGATTTCAATGTTCCAACCCACTTGTTTTTTTAATTCCGCAAAACCCCTTATTATTGGATGCCTACGACCTGAAAGAAACCTCCCTGTCCAATTTCAAGATTCTAGGTCCAAGGTCCAGGAGATAACAATGATTAGTCTGTCAATCAGTGAGTAAATCAGTCAGGGCCTTCGTCTTATTTTATTTGAAATTTACACATACATATTTATCATTTAATACATTATTTTGGGTGTAGAATACAGAATATATATAAATTGTATTATACACCAACAACTTTTGGTATATACAGTTGAAAAAAAATTGTATATGAGAGTATTTTGTAGGTACTGGTAAATAAACATTATTCTTCAGCATTTGCATGTTCACTAGCCCCGTGTAAAACATTCACACATTTATAATACATTATTATTCTTTATAACTAGTATTCTCACAAAGTATTTAACAGAAATATACTCACACATACAACAGTTTAAAGGTATATTACTAAGATATGCTAAAGTTTGAACCACATTGACAATCACTAGCCGAAACCTGTACCGAGTTACAACAAACGGGCAGTCATTAACAGAACCCTGCTCCCAATTACAACATATGTACGATCATTAATCAAAGCTTGATTTCAATTACAACACACATACAACCATTAACAGAACCCTGCTTCCTATTACAACACAAGGACAATCAATAACACAAACCTGCTTCCTATTACAACACACGGACAATCATTAACAGAAACCTGCTTTCATTACAACACACGGACAATCATTAACAGAAACCTGCTTTCAATTACAACACACATACAACCATTAACAGAACCCTGCTTTATATCACAACACAAGGACAATCATTAACACAAACCTGCTTCCTATTACAACACACGGACAATCATTAACAGAAACCTGCTTTCATTACAACACACGGACAATCATTAACAGAAACCTGCTTTCAATTACAACACAAGGACAATCATTAACAAAAACCTGATTTCTATTACAACACACAATCATTAAACAGAACCGTGCTTACCATTAAAACACTTGCACAATCATTAATCAAAACTTGAGTTCCATTACAAAATACGGACAATCGTTAACAGAACCCTGCTTACTACTATTAAAACGCACACATATGAGTACACAGTTATTATTACAATATATGAACAGTCATTACCAGAACCTTCTCTTAATCACCACACATGCACAATATTTCCCCTCAACAGTCTCATATTTATAAAACATCGAGAGTTTTAGCAAAAAAGTGATAACCAATGCAATATACAACAGGTTGAATTAACTTAATTAAATGCACAAACAGTTAAAGCACAGTGACAATTTTTAACCAAAATATGATTATTACTTCTAGGCATCAATTTGAATGCAAAAGTGTGGATGTCAAGCTGTTCAATATGTCTTTGGTGGTATTGAAGAACTTAAATTCACAATCACAAACCCACTTTCTTTTGAGAAAGTATTTTTGTGTAAAGAAGCTGTTAAACATTTTTGATAATCTAAAATAATATTCTGGTAGGAAGGGCCTTTTAGAAAATATTAACATATTTGTTGTGGTCAATATTTTACTGCGATAATCTATACGTATTAATCAATCATTTTCAGATCGTATGACTTTAGTATGATTATATGAAAGTCGATAAAGTAACTTTTCTTTACTGTATTTGTCACACATTCTTATTATATTTCTAGTCGTGCAAGGTGTGCAACAAGACGTTTGCCAACGTATACCGCCTGCAGCGTCACATGATCAGCCATGACGAGAGCGCAGTGCTGCGCAAATTCAAATGTCCCGAATGCGAGAAGGCGTTCAAGTTCAAACATCACCTCAAGGTAATAGAAACTGTGTGGAATTCCATTGTTCGAAGTTGAGGGGTTGGACAAGAACAACATCTATCATGGCAATAGATTGTCATTAACTATAATATTCAAATGATATGAACTAAAGTTTGCATTAGTGTTAAATACTGCTTCCCCAACTTTATTTAACATGAAATATTATTTTCTTGTTGACACGATACTTAAGAAATGTTTGAAACAAATTTGGCTTTGATTTTTTTTTAAATTGCATGGCATTTGGGAGTTTAGTTTGCGTTTGATATCTTTATGATAGATAAAGGTTTGTATGTAAACTATTTTTCTATTTATAAATACATTTTCTCTAGAAAAACCCCAGCATTTTTAAAATATTTTTTTTATGCTTTGCATGGCACGCTCATTGTATAGTTATTTAGTATTATATTGATATATTTCCAAGGTTGTACCAAGAAATTTATTTTCGGGGGTGTTTTTAGCTGTGACAAAATCCCCCAACAAGGGAGAGGGAGGTTTGAACCCCCAAAACAAACCCCCTTGCTATGGTCCTGATACAGTCTTATTATATTAAATTTATCCAATGAACTGAACTGGGTAGTGAAGGAGGTTACATAATGATGAGTTACATGTACTCATCACAAGACAATAATAGGAAAATCAAGTCTCGTAGATTATGGTGGACAGGGCATGTAGCGTGAATGGGAGAATCTATAACCATGTTCAGCGTATTGACTGGCGAACCCAATCAGCAGATACCATTAGGAAGACAGACGCAGATGAGAGGATAGCATCAGAATGGACCTGAAAGAGATTGTAATAAAGTGGTCTGGATAAAACTAGCTCAAGATAAGGATAAGTGGTATACTTTTGTAAGTGTGGAAATTAACTTTCGAATTATTAATACCATAAAGTAAGTAAATGACTAAAAATATTATTTATTTATAACAATTCAATGGTATTTATTTAGTGTGTAGAATTTATTTTGTAAAACATTAATTTTATCTAAAGAGAAAACTTTTGACTACAGGCTTAAAAAAAACTGAAATATTCTACACTTATTTGAATGGTAAATAAATGTGGAACCCTATTAAAACTACACTTATTTATTGTAATGTTTTATTTTTATTCCTTCTTGCTTCGTCTTAAAGAATCAACTTGCCATTTTTCACTTGCTAATATCCCTCTCCCATTTTACCTAAAATAAATTGTTCTATATTATCTCTTAAATAAGATGCACGACCGTTAGTTGATCATTGAAACTATCACTCTTCATATATCATTGTCTCATTTTTTAAATATAAATAAGTAAATTATTTTTATGGCATCATATTTGCATGCCATCTGGTTCCAAGCATGTTTTAATTTGCAGCCATGAAGAGAGAGTCGAAAGGTCTGCTACAGTGCAGATACTCTACTGTAGGAGGACAGGTAAGACTTGCAGATTAAATGTTTAACACCTTTCAGGGCTGAGGTCTGGTTGGCTGGTAATGGACTCTTCTGTCATTGCTAAGGTTCATCAAGGACTTAAGAGTGTGGTGGGTTTTTTTCCTCCTGTAAATAAAAGAAGGAAAATAAAAAGTGACATGTGCTTGACCTTATCATCATTCTTAGACTAGGCATACTTAGTTTAATAAAATACCTATTATAATTTGGACCTTTGGTTACAGTAATTATTTGAGTTCAAATAAACATGACAATATTATTCTTTCAATAACAGTTTCATAAAAATAAGAAAATTAATCCAAAGCTTACTGCAACCGTGGGTGCCCGCAGTAACGGGCAAGGGGGTGGGCGGCTCTTGACCCCCACTCCTCTGGAATTATGTTTTCTTTTACAAGAAAACAATGTTAACATTTTTTAATCCTCTAGTTTGCCCTAAAAAAAATTCTTCCAACATTTAACAACTATCAGATTTACATTCGTGATATATAATCAGCACATCCACTAGACATATTTTCGAATAAAACCTGCCACTATATTTTAAACAATTGTCGGCAATTCATCATAATCTTCACATCTGAGAACACAGAAAACGAAGGATATCGAGGGCTGCTGTATTTTTTAGTATTTTTACAGTACAATTTTAATTCCAGTAACCATTATAAGTGTTTACAGGTACGTGTGTGTGTGTGTGTGTGTGTGTGTAAAGGAATATATTTTGACCCTCCCAGCCCCTCGCTTCTTGGAAAAATTTATGCAGGCGCCCATGACTGCAACTGTAATGTAGACAATCAGGACAGAACTAAGATACCATGCTAATAGATTCTTCTTAAGTTTATAGAATAAAAATTATAGAACAAAAACATTTTTCACTCTGATTCATAACATTTGTTTCTCCTATTTTTGGTCACCTTATATTTTTCTTCAACCATCACTCATTATTTAATATATTTGGTGGTCGGTTTTTAACATTTTGAGAACAAATTAGGAATCTTAATGTTGTTCAACAAATCACACATCATCCACTCTTAGGTGAATTAATTCTCTATTAGCACAAACACTGTTGTTTTATTTGTTTCTTCTTTTCTGATAGCTGTGTATTTTGTTCATCTTTGGTTCAGGTAAGAAAATTACTTGTCTTATAGAGGTTTTCACTGATTGAAACAGTCAAACAAAAAATTGCATGTATATTATTTTTAATAAAAATTTGTTCTTTACAACATAATTTATGTCTGTGTATATATATATATATGAATTAGGTTTTAAAGAATCCATATTTTATATAAAATAAGGATAAAACAATATACATTCAATTGATACCTAGTAATTGTTTTAAAACGTATAATATGTATTAATAAATATTTACAATATGTGTAACAAACTGGAATCTAAATTATGTTGTTTTTAATTCATCACTACCTTTATTTTCTAATTTTCTAACAACCCTCACACATAGCAAACTAACCTCCTCTGATTCCTCCATCCCTGCTTCACCCTGTATATTTCTCATCAAACGGTATATACAGTCTGTTTGTACTGCTGGCTCATTAACGTTAGTCAGCTGGCCAGGTCTATTAATTAACACAGGTGTGGTGTATATGTTTTATTTCCTTTCTGCTTGGTCAGCATTGACCTGTGTGTTTGTCACATGTGTTGCATGCCCTTTATTTACATTCCCATTCCCAGCACTGGTCATGAATAATGCAACACTCACAGCTCAAAACTAGCAAGTGTGTTCAGAGAGAGGTCGGGGACAGCTATTATGACTGCTCAGGTATTTTGAGGGTGTATTATTTTGGATTTTGGAAGGGTTTTTCGTTCCTTTATTTCTTCTTGCTGCATGAATTTGAAGCTTTGTTTGCCAAGCTGTAGAGTTTAATAAATTTTGTTTATAAATATTGTTTTTTGAGAATATTATTGATTTGTTAGAATAAAATAAAATACAACAAACTTAACAAGTGGTGAAACTTTCTCTTTCTAAGATGTTTATGGTATTTAAGTTTAAATTTAACATATAAGATATTGAAAAGAAATTTCTTTATTAAATAAATTTCACTAGACATTATTAATCAAGTAAGTTTCTGCCACATTTTTAATTCAATAAACAAAATTGTAATTACTTTGGTGATATGATAGATGGCCATTTAGTGTTTATTTAGGTAAAGCTATATTTTATATAATCCTAAATAATTGTATTTTAATGTTATGTCAGCCAATTACAATGTTTCTAAAATCTTTAAAATATTGTAGTGGTCTTATTAGGTTTTACTATTTTGCCATACCTTCTCATTGAATGTATTTATAAATAGTTTTATGTTCAGTAAATTAGTTTGTTAGAATATTATCTAATAATAATGTGACAAAAGAAAATTTATTTACAAAGTGAAACCATTGCTTTTCCCACAAGAAACACTTTTAAAGACTCCTCGGGGAAGGTTAAAACCCTCAGTTTCAGACACATTGACCTAACAGGTAAATCACTGAAATAATTCAATGTATTTTTATAAATGCCGAAAAATAAAACACATTTGATATCTTACACCAAATAAGCTTTGAAAGAAATCTTATCATATAAGAATGCCATTAAAAAATCATGTAATTTGAGGTAATTTGTTGTTCTATCTAAACTTAACTAGGAAAATTTACTGAGTTTGAAACTTTTGGACTAGGTTTTACCTATGAGCCTAAACTATACAAAATAGGCACAATAGTTTATTTGAGATCTTCATTTTATATTAATATTACTATTCAACTTGATTTACTTTCAACAAACTAGAGTATTTAAAATAATTCTTAAACTCACAGAAAGAGTGATTTAATTAAATCTTTTCTAAATTAAGGTTCACATCAATGTTTGCATTCTGTAGCCTATTATAAATATAATTTTCTGTAAGCAAATTTATATTTTTGAAAAGCATTTGATATTAAACTAACATATAAAATTAGGTCATTGTAGAGAGAATTTGACTTGATAAGTCAAAAAGCTTCTAAATCCTGATTTTGATAGGAAGCCCACTTTCAACCACCAACATTGATTAAAAGTTACTAAAATTTGGCATTGTAGAAATATGTTTTATTTGATTTATTAATTATGCAGTAAATATAAAAGATTATCAAAAGCTCCCAATAATATTTCCTTGTAGATTAATGTATCCTTTATTTTTATATCATTGATTAAAACAAGTTAAGAATGTAAATACAATTTTAATATTCTTTTCTCACCACTGTGGCAACATAAATTTCCAGTTTTCAAATAGCGGGCTTCCTGCGGGAACTATACTGTAGCTCTTTGATGTATTAATATGTTAAATCGTGTTTTCTTTAGTTGATGATGTCAATTTTTACAGATGTAAGATACATATAGTTAATTCTTGAATCAGTTACTTTACATTTATTTCATAGGGTCTTTCTATTGTTATTATTATATTTCACACATATTTATAGTTGACAAACTGTATATTTAATATGGTTCTGAAAGATAGAAAGAAAAACAAAATTATAACCAATATATAAGAAAAATAATTAATAATGTCTTTATTTGGACGAAGGTCAATGCCTTTTCTCACACTTAACCACTAATATAAGTGTATAAACATATCTATAATTATTATATACTATGAATGTAATCATTTTAAAATAAAATAAAGAAAGAAAGCCAAACTAAAAAATGTAAACACACTCATATATACACATTTTGGAGGTAACAAATAATCTAACATGGTGACAATGCTGATAAAGATAATTTTTAATTCACACACTCTTTCAAACCATCACTATACATTCCCCCTCACATATGACGTGTTATGTTTTGTTGTCCCTCCATGTACCAACCAAGCTTGTATTTATAATAGTTTTAGTTTAAATTGAGTCACAACAAGTTTTCTATTGTCCTGTGCAGGAACACATCAGGATCCATAGCGGAGAGAAGCCATTTGAGTGTGCCAACTGCGGCAAGAGATTCTCACACTCTGGCTCTTACTCCAGTCACATGACCTCCAAGAAATGTCTCGTCATGAACCTTAAGGTATGAGTTATATTTTTTGTTTGGGGCCACTGGTGCAGGCCAGTTACCTCTTTACAGAAACACATGCAATTAACTTATTTAAAAATGTATGTAAATTAATAGCTGGCACTTAAATATATTTCACAAAACTAACTTTCCAAGTAATAAATGAAACATTTTGGTTTGAGAACATACCTAACACAAAATTTAATCCATTATAATTAACTTATAATATATGTAATATGTCAATAAAAACAATGCTTATAGAACCTAACACTGACTTTATTACTAGTTTAGTTTGAGTGTGTGTGGTGTGTATATTAAATTACACACATTTGTTTGATATCAATGTAAACAAAACATAATTTTTTATAACTAAACAATTTTTTTCTCCCAATAGTTTTTTTTTAAACAGTGAGAAAAGTCATCTAAGAAAAACCTCTTTAGTTAAGCAGTAACATTTCTTTTGAGGTCTTCAACATCCTCAAATATTCTTTCCTTTGAGGGTTGTTTTCACTCTAGGAAACCAGAACAAGTCATAAGTTTATAGAAATTAAACTAGCAAAAGCAGAGTCAGCATATACTTTGTAGGTTTTTTATACATTGCTTTTAAAATTTTGATAATGTGTGGGCAAGTTAGCCATTTAAAACAAATAAACAGGGATGTTTCCCAATGTCCGACTTGTTCAATCTGCCCCTCTCTGTCTTGTTTTATTGATAACTGCAATTAATTTATTTTTGAAAAAAAAAAAAGTTTTCTTTCTTTCTTTGAGAATTCCAGTGTCTGGCTATGATTCTAGTGTGTTGGTTTTTTCCTGGCCTAAACAAACTAATGAAAAGTCTCAGTAATGTGTACCTATTTATTCAATCCTACATATTAATTAATCAAGCTTTATTCCTTCAAAACTACTTAATAATTTTAATTCAACACACATAATTATTGTGCACACAATAAATAAATAGATCTTTGATAAATAAATAATTAATTTGGAGTTCTTATTAACAAGAACATTATTTTTTTCTAGGTTGGTCGTGGAGGTCGAGGCCCGTCTCTTCTTGACAAATGTCCCACACCCCAACAAAGGGGCACCACAGCTAGCAAGAGAGGAGCCATGGGTATCATAGGCAACAACAACAATAACAATGTCAATAACAACAACACCTTCCCCCCTATTATGCCCAAATATGGGGAGTACCGAGGTTACCTGCCACCACCACCAGCTCCAAGTCTACACCCCTTCTACATGGCTGCTGCACCCACAATGCACCTCAATTCCCCTTACAAACTACCAGCACTCGGCCACTTGTTGGAGCAGTTGACGGCCTCATCACCCCCTCAACAACAGCACCCAGCTCTTCCCTTATCCTCACCCTCAGAAGAGAAGATGACTAAAGATAGTGAAGAAGCATCAACCAGAGACTTGGAGGAAGAAGATGTAAATGTCGAGAAAGATGAAGATGAAGAGGATAATAACAGGAACTCTCCAGGAAAAGACCTGGAAGCTGTTAAAAGAATTTTAGAAACTGTTAACGCAACAGTTACCAAACAATTCCTCGAAGCCAACATGCAGAAGCTTTCTTCGCCATGTCCTAGTGTTTCAAGTGCTGCTTCACCTAAACAGTTTGCCGATACAAGCTTACAAAGGCAGTCTTCTTCACCTTGCCCTAGCATGACCAGTGCATCATCACCTGTAATCAACAACTGTCATAAGATACCTTCACCTTGTCCACTATCCCCAGTAGCTAACAATGTAGAATTTAAGAGAATTTCTTGCAGTCCCTCTGATGAGGAGGTTGGCAGTACACTCGAGTTGGACCATCACAAGCTTTGTTTGTGTGAAGGGAGGAGTGAAGGTTTGGCGGCAAAGCTCGAAAAAGCTGTAATGGTTAAGACCGAAGAGCTGTCCCTAAATGGTGGCTGCAGTGGAAGTGATGGTGTAACAGAAGATGAGGGTGAATCTGTAACCACCACGGATCATGTCTCAGAGGATGGACGCAAAGTTCGAGTGAGATCTCTTATAGCAGACGAAAAACTTGTGGTTTTAAAAGGGCACTATGCCATGAATCCACGTCCAAAGAAGGATGAGCTCTCTTGTATAGCAAATAAGATCGGCTTTCCTGTCCGAGTAGTTCAAGTTTGGTTTCAGAATACTCGAGCAAGGGACAGACGGGAGGGTAGACTGGTCCATGTCCCTTACGTTCCTTTGGTGTCTGTGCCTTCCCCTTGTGATCAACCTTTGGACTTGTCAACAAAAAAGTTTAACTCCCATCATTCTCTTGCCTCTACTCCGGCGAGCTCTCCCACAGCACACTCCGATTCTGGAGAGGAAGCCATGAACCTATCTAGGAAACCTCTCTCTCTTCTTCCGTATCAGCATTCCTCTTGCTCGTCATCTCCTTCCCCGCTTTCTCACGATGGCCTTACCAATGGCATGAGCAATGGAAGCCGGTTGGCTCGAATATTAGCTCAGCCACCACACAGAATGACCAATGGAAATGTGAACTTGGTGCCAATGGATCGTCTCATGTATAACGCTGATGTGCAAATGTCCCGGTCACCCCTTCCAATGTCCATTTTTGGGCTCCAAGGAATGGAGAATGGGAGAGCTTGCAGCTCAAGTCCTCTCTCTGACAGGCGATCCTGGAAGCAGGTGAGAACTCATTAGAGGAAAAACAAAACCATCCATTTATTTTTATTTATAATTTTTGTTTTTAACTCCACAAGTAAAGTTTGAAAATGTTTTATTTTGATGACATGACCAAAATCAATCACAAAAAATAGGATTACTGTTACTGGTAAATAAAGTGTATGTGAATATGAACACACACAAAAAGATATATATATTTTGATAGACTGGTGTACACTATTTTGATAAATGTATCCTTTGATAAATAGTATCCTTTTTCAATTCCAAAATGCCATCATTCAAGTTTCTGTCCAAACATTTTTAAACTATCATATAGAAATTTTGTTCTTGTGTATAGAAAATGATCTAAAGCTATTAATTCCCTTTGCTTATTTACTAGACGGCTATCAATAATTGAATTGTTTTTGTTATTATGCGACTTTCCAGTATGTGACCACTCTGTTGTCGCTGCAGGGCTACGTGGACGGCGGGGACACTACAGACGAAGCAGATGATTCTGGCTGTGGGGGTGGCGCCTCCCACGACACTGATCACACTGCTCTAAAAGAGGATGGCTTATCTTCTTCCAAGCGGCATAAGCTATCCCCTGTATTGAGTCTCACTAGGGGCTCTGCCCCAGGATCTTTGGATGGAGAGCCTGAGGGTCAGTTCATCTGCGACCAGTGTGATAAGGCCTTCTCTAAACAGAGCTCCCTTGCTCGCCATAAGTACGAACATTCGGGTATGCATAACTTGCTCTTTTAAACTTTTGGGTCTCAAATTATAATAATATATTATTTGGGGTATTTTAAAAATATTACGTTGATTAAAAATGGTGCATTACTATTATATTACAATTAATTAAATGTCATGGCTTTTGGTGTGGTTTTATTGATCATGTTCTGAATATATTTACAAATATATTTATGAAAATACACGTGGCGAGTGGGAGAGTTTAGTTTTTCAAGGCCTTAAAAGAAATATATTTTTATTTTGTTTAGATTATTAACTAAAATGTAAAGCCATGAACTATTTTGTGAAAAGATCACGCCTTAATTACTCACTACTTTTACCTATTCACATACATTTTCCTTATAAAAGAAAACCTGTTAAAATATTACAAATAACAATTTAAGGAAAGTCTCTATTCTCTCTTCGAGGTACATAATATTTTGTATGGAATCGAGGTACATAATATTTTGTATGGAAGGAATTTTAAAAGAAAGTGTAATTGTGCATTTAATGTTCCTTGATGAGTTCCATTAGAGCATAACTTAGACCAAGGAATTGAATTAGAACAATCAATCCTCTACAGGAAGTAGTTATTAGATTTTTTCCAGTGGTAGCAATGTAAAGAGAATTGTGTTCATTTTGTCACTGTAAAAAGTTGCATTATGTGTTTCATTATTTGTTCCTATCCCTTTTTTTCTCATAAAATATTCTATGTAAAATATGACAGTTAAAGTTTAATTTGTTTTCTTCTAATCAACATGTATGTATAAGCAACCCTACAATTAATGCAAATTAGCACATGATTAACTATGTATTTGTTGTCTTTCCTGTGGATAAGTATACTTGATGGTAGGACCGATCTTAGCAGACATGGGGTCCTGGGTATACTTCGTTTCCAGAGCCCCCAGCTATCTGCCTACTCCCTATAATCCCCCTCCTCATTTTATTTAGTGTTATTATAGTAATTTTCACCTATACACCAATTTTAAAAACTTGTGCTCATGAGGCACTACTACTCGTAGAAACACTAAATACTATACATGACTAAAATAATTAACTGGCGGTTTGTCTATACAGTGAGCCTACTATACGATACCACAAGCCAAAATTTCCTGCTCCCCTCTGTCACCTAAGCAACCCTGGGAGTCCCCTGAACTGTGAGGCCCTTTGGCGACAAATTGTTTGCACACCTCTAAGGGTGACCTTACTGGATGGGAAAAAACAAAGTTTCATCTAACCTAAGTATCTTTGTAAGTGTTATGTGTGCTAGGATTCCCTCAGCAATGTTATTCTGAGGAAAGATAATCTGGATGTAAGCAGATCAACAAATGTATTCAACCTAAAACCTGTATGCAAATGGTTTGCTAACCTAATAATTTTCAACCTACTCTCCACCTAGCACCCAACCCTCTCTTTGTATTCATTGAGCCACGGAGGAAAAAACATGAATTTTATATTTGAATCTTTAAATACTTCAAGTAAATAAATAAATATACTTGAATATGAATCTTAAATTTTCATTTTAATCCTTGATTTGTTAAAAAGTTGTAAAAACCACCACCTTGGTCAAATTTATTTGGATCATTAAAACAAAAAGATCACCCTTTTCAATTAAATTAATTATATTAATATAATTTGGTCCTTTTTTATAATTTTATTTCCCCAAATTACTGTTACAGGTTGCTTAAAAATTGTGATTTCTGGTCAAGGTCTTCATAATTGCATATGATATGTTTTTTAGATTTTTACGTATTTCGAATGTCTAAAATATCATGGGAATCAAGGAGTCAGCGTTCCATACATAATTTTAATTACTTTCTTAGGGGTGTGTGAAGTCCACTTCTTTGATTCAAAAAGGAGCTGAATCATATTTATGATATACTTTTGAAGCCACATTAAAGTTAGAATTTATTTTTTATGTTTTGTGTTGAAAAAAACAACTATATATTCTACTTATTTATAAAGCTTTCGAGACTAAATATAATCTATTAAATGTTTTGTTACAAAACTAACTTATTTTGGGAAAAGCTTATGAGCCAAGTAAATATCAAAACATACATTTCAACTTGATTTTTGATAAACAACAGCAATAAATTACAGATAATTGAACATAAATATGTATTTTATTAATCAGTATTTTTAATGTTTATACTTCATTTTTTATTTTATTTTTTAACAAGCATGTAATAATAAAACACATAGTTACTCAAAACTTTATAAAAAAAAGACATTATTTACATGTATGTATATTACCACTATGAAAACTTCTTAACACTGTCCAAGCCCAAAAAACCTGGGTTTGGCTCATGCTAGTTAGAAAACCCTCCCATGCCCCTATACTCCACAAGTCACGAAATTCAGAACAATAGGAATCTCAGTTGGGTGCACTGAGGGTGATTTACCACTCTTCCGAGCAAATTCAAGTACACATTTTTCAAAGTCAACCTCCCTCATACCTAACATATTAGCATAATTATTTCATATAAGTTTAATCCAAACAGGTGGTGGGACACTGTACTAAAAAAACTTTTAAAAGACTGTGATTTACCATAAAATGTTTAACTTAGAATGAAAACCTCGGGACTAGTAATGTAAAAAGAGTCTGATAAAACTACAATGATAAATAACATGTGGAAAACTACCCCTACTTGTCACTATGGATCTTGTACCATGATTGCCCTAGGTATGTGTTTATAGTCTAGTCTCGGAAGTAAAAAAAAAAAAAAAAACTCCCAGTTTATGGATAGCAAGCAGTTTAGGCCGAATGTAGTTATGGCTGGCATCCGAATCTCAAAAATATCTATAAAGCCATCATTTGAGTCAACACGACTAGCGGTGGGGTTTGGTCTGTCCCGTTCGATGTGATGTGGTAGAAGAATAAATAATGTTTTATAACTATACTTAAGACTGTATGTATCACTAGTATTATTTATTTGCCTTATCTCTCCCCTAGGTCAACGCCCACACAAGTGTGATGTTTGCTCCAAGGCGTTCAAGCACAAACACCACTTGACTGAACACAAACGCCTACACAGTGGAGAGAAACCGTTCCAATGTTCCAAGTGTCTTAAAAGATTCTCGCATTCCGGCTCATACAGCCAGCATATGAACCACCGGTACTCATATTGCAAGCCATACAGAGAGTAGCTGATGCTTCTGCCACCTGGATCATCTGCCTATGAACTAGTTTCTAACTTTTCTCCATTGGTATGCTGGCCACAACATTAAAAACCTCTTCTCCATCTCATGTTCAGAAATAAGCTTATAATAATTTCATAAATGAAGTTGTTTTTCTTATCAACAACATTTATAGGAATTTAGCTTTGAATAATTGTTATTCGAATATATATATTTCTTAGATTTGTGTCATAAAATTAATTTTCATATTATCACTTGTTCAATACATCTGTTGCAGCAGGGTTTTTTTCACCCCAATTATTTTGCGGGTGTATTTTGACTACTGACGTACTGTAAATTCTGGTATCCCAAATTGATTGGTATTATTAATAAGGTGCTAATGAATTTCATCATTATAATAAATTTGATTATCTCCAGTGATTCAAATAGTCATCATTTAAATATTGCTCAACTTTTGGTTTGAACTAAGGTAGATTTTTAACACTTATTCCAATTTAGTTCTAAGCTTACTTCACCAAATTATTCAAACGGGTACCTAGTCAAACCTATTTGAGTTTTGAATTATTTTTTTAACAAATAAATATTTGATGACATGTTTTTAAATCGCTTGTGCTCAAAATTCTCATGGATTTAAAAGTAAGCTACATAGCAAAATACATAAACTATATAAGAATAATTTTATATATATGAGATCGAGGTTCAAATTTTGGTTGGGTGTACTGAGTTTTTTTCCAAAATTATTTTACACTCTCCCTCTACACAAATATGGGTATATTTCCTCTAAGTATAACCTTCTTCATTCCTAAAAACTATCAGCACGATTAGTATATAGGTGTATAACCCGAAAGATTAATATGGTGCGAGGCTAAAAACGACATAACTACTATATTTATTGCAGTTGTTGACCCACAAGTACAGGTAACAAACAGCCCCAATCCCTCAGCCCATCAACTGCTTGAGACTCTGAATGGTAGGCCTATATCTTTCTAATGACTTTACATCACATTACAGTATAGGTAATATATAAGTGTGTTGCGATTAACTGTTAATATGAATTTAAGATCAAGTTTATGCCAGTGTTTTTGTAAATAAACTCTAAACCAGTGGATTGTTATATAGTGTTGACAGGATAAGCAGATATAATTAATATATATTATATATTTTTGTTCACCAAGCTCCATAATCAAAGTCAATGAGTCAATCTTTGTTTATATGTGCACACAGTTGAGATTATTAACAAAGAATACTGCCTGATACTCTTAATTGTAATGTGACATCACACACATCTGACTTCCCCTTAACCTTTTATCACACTTGGTCATGCGGAACACTAATCCCACCCCTCCCCAGATATGCATACATAGTTTATGGACAGCCCCTTACAAACAAACAACAAAGACTGTGGTGAATTGCCCTCTTCGCTTTATTTTTGATCCATGAGAATTTTTATCTTTCCTAAGAAATGACCATCAATTGTTTATTGCATACACCATGCCCATGGCTTGCTTCCAGGACAAGCACGGCTTGAAGGGACTGTACTAGTAAATTGTTTCCTTACCATCACTATTTGATCAACCACACACAATGAGCTAAAGGGAATTTTTGTGTATTGGTTTGAAAGGACATTAATATAGAATGGGATAAAACAATTGAACTATTACAGCCCTTTAAAGTTGGGCTTGCTTTGGTAACACCCCACAAGCCGCTACTGGCTACCACATGTAGTTTGTTGGAATGTATCATGAAATGTCAAATATGTATTTGAAACTTCTAGAAAAAATCCTCCAATTCTCAGGTGATATATAATGTCCCTGCCCGTATCTAGTTTAATCCAATTTCCTAACTATTCCCAGTATGTAATATTGATTGTCTCCCTCATATAAATTAACTTGGTCAAGTATCATGGGCCGGAAAAAAGGATTTTTTTTGGTATTATTGTGATCGTGTGAGCTATTTCACAACTATTGACTAATAACTTGTTATTTTGAGGATTTTAGTCCCCCCTCTCCATTCATCCCTCCCCCCTTCATTTTAATAAGTTCAAATTTCTCTCGCCTGGTAGGATATTTTAAAAATTAATTAGACGTAATGTCTTAAAATCCAAATATTTGTGGTCAAAATAACATTAATAAGTATGGTTTATTGGCTAAAATATTAAGCAAGATATAGCAACAACCATTTCATTATTTGCATCCTAAAATATAACTATAAAATTGATCAAACCCCAAATATATTGTTAGTGCAATTGCAGGGTGTCGACTGGGTCACAAAAGTCACAAGTTGCCAGATTGTTTGTACCATGATACGGAGGGCAAGGTTAACGTTCGCCATCTAGCTAAAGTTTATTGTTGCATCTGAGTGCATTATGCCTATATATGCATTATATAGTGTTTGACTGTTTACTGAAGGAACTTTGTGGTCAAAAATAGGTCACCAAAAAGTCACTAATTTTGGTTTCTCCAACTGATTGGACACCCTGAATTGTTTTTTCTCGGTTATTCTTATATATAACATGTCAAATGTCCTTTCGAAAAGTGTATTCAACATACTATGTTTGGCTTTAAAGTACACTTCATATATATAATTATCAGACTAACTATTAATTGGCTGTTGCTATATAACCATGTTTTATTTAAAAAAATCCTACAAATTTAATTTGCTTCAGTAATATTCCAAACTTTATTTATTCATCCCAATTAAATTTTTCATTGTTGGTTTTGAAAAAAAATATTAGTAAATTATCTTTCCAGCCCATGAAACCCACTCCAATTATCTTAGTGGACTCTATCAAATGTATTTAAAATCTTCCTAACATTTAAATAAACTTTTTAACCCTTATAAAGTAGATGTAGAAAAAAGATTTTTCCCTTATTGTAGTGGTCATTCTCGTATGATTGGTCAATAGCATTTTTCACTTTCTCCTCTACCTTTTTAGCTTTTATCAATGTTTATCAAATTCTCTTTTAAGAAAATCATTATTGTACCTTTTGAAATTTTTAAAACCTTTTTCTCCATATTATTGTATTTTGTATGCCCTTTGAAGATTTGTGTAGTTTACATTAAAAGACAGCTGATCATGTTATAGTGATCAGATCAGGGCTGCAGATTCATATTGTTACGTCCAACCAATGCCCAATGTTTAAGACACTGTCGGTAATGTTAGAAATCAAAGAAAAATGTTCTTAAAAAAGATAGGAATAGTTAGTAAAATGTTACCATTTTTAATTTCTATTGGATGTCATATGCACTTTTCCATCATAAGGTAAGATAATTGAAAAAAAAAGTTGGTAACATTGTAAATAAATGTAAAATGTAGGGCAAAGTTGGTACCTGTGTAAAGATACTCATAATTTTTTTCTCCTAACCCAATCTCAGCTGTAGATATGAACTAAAGAAGGTAAACATTAAATGAAGACACAATAAACTTTTTACACGCATATAGAAATTATTTAAGAATACGCTCATTTTATTTTCCAATGGATTTCTAATCAAACAAGATACTTTAAAAGAAGAAAACACATTTAAATTTGTATGAAAAGAGGTTTTGTGTTCTGATAGATGTGAAAAAAAAAAAGTTATTTGTTGTGTGCTAAGATGTGAAAATCAATTGTCTTCCACCGCCCAAGCCATGAATTTATGACTAGAATCAGGCAAAATTAAAATTAGTAATGAATAACATTACAAAAGTAGTAGCTTTTTATTATTTTCATAGAATTAAATTTTTTTTCCAAAAATACACGCTTTTCTATTGTAATGAAAATAAAATAAGTTTTATTTTAAAAGAATTGAACATTATGGCTTGTCTAGAATCAATTTACCTGGTTGTTGTAAGCACATTTTTTAGATGTGAGTTGAATTAAAAGGCAGAAAAATAAAAGCCTGTCAGTGGCTGAACAGTCTAAAGCCGTGGTTTCCCACCTTATGCAGGGTTTGATCCCAATTCTTCTTGAGACAATCCCAACCCCTTGCTAACATACAAGTGTTCAAATGCTAGTTTATAAATTATTTTAATTTTTCACTGAATTTTACATTGCATTGAGAGGAAATGTCTCCTTATTTGCATGGAGGGAAAGAAAGGAAATCATTTAGGAACCATTAACTCTTGTACACCTGGTCAGAACTCAAATCTTGACTTTCCAGCCACCAACAAACCAAACGAGCATGATGTTAAGCCCGCGTATCCACCAATGTTTATTTTAATTATTATAAATTAACCATATGAGACCAACTTCTATGACCACATTGTCTAAGGCTACTACAGCAGTATACTAGACTGCCTATGATGAGATTGAGGTCTGAATCTCGGTTGGATGTATTGAGGGTGCTTTTCCCAAAATAGTTTTCCACATAAATGTGGCTACACCTATAATTATAACCTTCCTAATCCCTAAAACCACAAGCGTAATTAGTACATAAGCATATAACCCAAATGGGTAGTAAAACACGGTGCCAAAAACAATTATACGAATGCAATTAAGAAGTTGTAAAAGAGAATGAACAAACCTCAAGGAGAGGGGTATTTTAGTATGTTATGCTAGCAGCGTCACAAGGCTGCCTCAGTAAACTATCAGTGGGATGGACAACAGGAACCTACACAGTAACTTGACAGTTTTTCTTACATTTCTATTTACATTTTACATAAGTAAATATAAAGCTAAAACTTCAACAAGTTTAACTATACCTAAAAGTCACTGCGACCCCCAGGTTGGAAACCCCTGCTTTAAAGTGTCACTCATGCAAGACTGGATTGTTGATAGAGTTAGGTTCAAATCCTGGTCAGTTGTACGAATGGTAAAATATGGCAGACAATATTGAGGCAACATAGCTGACAGCCAATGTCATTGATTGGAGACAAGCTTTGTTTGATACCCTAATAAAAGTAAACTTAATTTTAAACTATCAAAACTGTTAAAAAGAAGCAATTAGTTCAGAGGTTATTTTTCCAAAATAAAATAACACCCAACACTGATAGGCCAACTAATTTTGAATTTGGAGAAAGAAAGGTTAAGCTTGTAATTTAGAGTTTTCTATCGAACACAAATATAGGCTTAATAAAACTCGTTTGAAATTATGCATCTAATTTATATTAAATTTTATAGCTTGGAAAAGATAAACTAAAAAGAAGATATTTGAAAATATTATACTGAGCTGATTATTGAATTCTTTTAGAATCTTAGAAATGCCTAATAATTATTTCTTGTCATATTTTCTGAAACTAAGGGTGTGTTCATGTGACAATATTTACAAATAGACTCCTTTATGGTGCGCCTGTTGATATAAACTTTCCCCAACCCTCTCCCAATCAATTCCCCATAAATCAAAACTCAGGAGCTGCATTAATATATAATTTAAAGAATATGTAAAAAAAAAATTTCTAAAATTCTATAACTGTACAGTATATTAAAGTAATGCATTTAAATAAATATAAATGTGTATATATTTAAAAGAATCCTTAAAATATGTGGTAAAATGTGTTATCTTTTTTATTTAAATATTCTAAGTACAGCAAATTATATAAAGATGAATTTTTCAATAAGCTTTCTTTTGTATATTCAAATGCTTTCAAAATACGTACTAAAACAGGGCACAGTCACATTTTTGAAAAATGATTAAAATAGTTTTTGTTTCCTCAAGTGTGCTGTTTTACAGAGATTAAAACACTCTCAAAACAATAAAAAATAAATATATATTATATATAATTAATGTTTTTTACTATAACTGTCTTTGTGACTTAATAGACACAAAAACCAAATTACTGAACTGCGATGATTGAAAGTTTGGGTAACTTTTAGAAACGAATGAAGTGTCTTTGTTGTTAAATTTTTTCTCATCATTCCAATGTTTATGTGTGAGCATTGAGCTATTTGTGTAAGACTCCCTTGATCGACAATAATTGTAGTATCTTTTATATATACATAGACACTATATATGATAGGCATTTAACAGCCTGCATAAATCACAAGGTGTGAGTGATATTGAAATTACAGAGATTATAAAAATAATATAAATTATATAGAGAAAGTTACTATAATATTAAAAAAAAAATACTTTGTGTTTTTTAATGTAAATAAAAGAAGAGGTGTCCATGTAAGCTTATGCAACGAGCCTTTGATCCCCTATTGTTCCAAACCTGATTTACAACATATTTAGAGCAACAAATATATATATTTGAAAGAAAAACTTATCGACGATATAAAAATGTACATTTATATGACAAAAGAAAGAAAACCCACCTCATTCCTTTCGTAAAATTTATTTCTCAATTGTGTTAGAAATCCTTAAGTTTCTAATGCATGGTGGTTTCTATCTGTTTCTCTAGTGTGTTTGTCGCGTTGTCTTTTTAAACAACTGTATTTTTGTCTTTGTCTTTTTCAAACTATTTTTAATTGGGGAAGGGGGTGCTGTATTTCTAAAAAATAAAATACACCTTATAAATGTTTTGAAGGTATGACTGGGTGAATGATGTAATGTATAAAACACTCTTAACTGCATACATGTGACTCATGTTTGTTTTTCTTCAAGTTTACATCTTAAAGTGTGTAAACGTTGGTGTTATTTCAAGCTCGGAGTAAATATACTTAAAAAAAAGTCTTCAATAAAAGAATTATCACTGGGAACAATCTAATAACACTTGATTTCTTCTTTCTATAGCTCATTCACCTGAAGAATAAAATTGATTTCATTATCATTTTAGTAAACAAAAATATACAATGCCTAGATATTATATAAGTTGAGTAAAAATTGTCTAATGTTATGATTTTTTAAGTAATTTACTTGATCTCTGATGTTTGTTTGAACAGATTATTCCGCCCCCATAAAATTGTAATTTAAAAAAAAGGAAAAGTAGAGAGAGAAATTATGAGTCATGATGAGATTTAGTTTTTTATATTATTATTAAATATAATAAAATGTATAATTTTTTATACGAGAAAATGTACTAAATGTATATTCTCAAGGTTGAAAAACACAACGAACTAGAATGTTTTGTATGTTATAAATGCTATATGTAAAGTCTAACACACAATATTTTTTATTCTAGGTAGTTTCTATGTTATATATTATGTTGTCTTATTTTATAGGTTTTAATATTCTTTTTTCTTTACTCAATTAAACTGCAAACAACATTTGTTTGTTTGTATCCAAAGCTAGTTCCACCAAAGAGCTGTATCATAAATTTGAAATATTTTTCCTTCTTTTTTTTTCTTTTTGTATGATTATATTTTATTACAATAGAATTAATTTTGTGCAATAATGTTAATTTTATTGCTATCTTTAATTTATGCAACATGTTATGATTATAAAATGTTTTCTTTATATGATTGAAAATATATTTTGTGTCGTTTTAATTTCTATTTTTTTTCTTTGCGTGTTTATAAAATGCCATGGCAGAATAAACTAAGAGATTTTATAAAATTGCTGTAATTGTATGCAAAGAAAAATCCTCCCACTTATAAAAAAAATATCTTTAAGGGAAAATTATATACAAATATATTATATATTATAAAATGTACTACAGTTTTGGGTATAAAAAATCCAAAGTTGTAAACTTTTAATTCAAATATGTATAAATAAATTTGTGATCAAACCCAGTCGTTTTTATTTTTTGTTCCCTGCACTTTTTTTTTACAATAATCAATACTATATTAAAAACAAAGGTGTGATTTTTTTGTGTGCTAGAAATAACTATCTGTGATTGACTACCTACCATAACATGCTAATAAACGACATAGCAGCCTTAAGGTGTTAGACTCGCATACATTGTTCTATAGATGGTCTAATTGAGGTGTTAATTTCATCTTGACCCACTGGGATTTATTTTCAACATTTCATCTAATTTATCTCTCTCACCCTTACTTCTTGGATCAAGTATTAATAACGCCCAGTGTCACACCCCAAAGGCTATTTTAAATTAAACACTGAAAAGAGAATAGAAAGGCAAGGCGTACACACTTATCAGAAAAATATAGGCAACACTAAGTACACATTACAATGCGTTTTGTTGTGTTTTAGCTGTAAATTTTGAGGCTTAAATTTTTCTGATAAGGTCTTGCCCTTTCTATCCTCCTCTCAATATGTATTATTTACACATTCAAGTACTTTGGTACATATGGGAATATCATTTTTCAACCTGTGGCCATTCCAGTTTAATAAGATGCCTCCTTCCTCCTTTAAATAATATAATCTCACTTGCACACTTAATCTTCTATATCTCTACTCCAACACTTTCCCAGATAAATTCATTCCTTTCTCTTTGTGGTAGACACATGGGCATTGAATGTAAGAGAAACTAGGAAAGAAGAGGCCATGGGAATGAAGTTTGCGAGGAGCTCTAATCCATCCTCTAACTTTATAGCTTTACTAAGCCTTACTCTCTTCCTTGTCACACTTCACAATGTAATCACTCTTTCACTTCCTTTCTCCCCCACTCCCCATACCATCAAGTTATCAGCATATCTACATCATGGCTTTCAGTCTTGCCACTGAGAAATGACAGAGTGAAAATTATCTTGTGAGTGAGGTGAAGGGTGGGGGTAGAAAAGAACTAATAAAGAGGGCAGTAAAGGGAGATGTTCTATAGGTGCGTATAAGACCTGCTATGAAAAAGAGAAGTACCCTTGAAGTATAAGGAAGTGACCCGCCTCTGTGGCGTAGTTGGATAACATGCTAGTCGTGTCCTCTAATTTATCCTTCCTAATTTCTAATCCAGTAGCGTAATTAGTACTTAAAAGCGTATAACCCGAACGGGTAGTAAGACACGGTGCTAAATAATAATAATATAAGGAAGTGCTGAGTAGGATGTAATTTGCACCTACAGTTACATATGCAGCAGAAACATGAACAATGGATGTAAGAAAGATGAGAAAGTGGAGGTCACAGGGAGGAATGAAGTTTTTAGGCTATGCTAGCTGTCATAAGGAGAAACAAGATTAAGAATGAAGTCTATAAGATAATAAAGGCAAAACAAATGAGATGGTGTGGTCATATAAGGGAAAAGGAAATAATCTCAAGGAGAATGATAGAGATGAAGTATGTAGGGAAACCACAGCAAGAGGTACCAAGAAAAAGATAGGAGGCATTTTACCAAACTGACCTACTGACTGGAATCAGTTGATGCCGATGATGGTATGGAGCATCGATAAAATTTCAAACCTTGTTTTAAACACATCAGGCAATTTGTTTTTCTTAGTGTTTGTATCATCTTGGTGCCATAGCGCCATTCATTATAATTATTTCCCTATAAGGCCCTGTGTGTTTAATACAAAGACATGTTTAAAACAAACTTAATTGACTGTTAGTTTTCATAATCTATACAAATGACACCAATATAAATATTACAGTTTACATAACTTATAAAATTGGTATTGCATCTCTAAAGAGGTTATTCTTTTTTCAAAATGTAGTTATAAATTCAAATTGACTAAAAATATATATGGTATGCATTTTAACAAAAAAATGTCAACTTAGGATAAACACTATCTCTATCAAATACTTTATAAAATATATGGTTTAAATTAGGAGGGATAGCCAGCACTATGAATGTTATATTGAATCTAATAATAAGTGTGCTGATATGAAGGAGAGGAATTATCTAAGGTTGAGGTTGGGGGCTTGTCTGGATTTGATGATATAATGATGGGCCAGTTCCCATATCCTTTATTGTGAAGGGTTGCATATTGCTTTGTTCAGGGATTTGACCACCTTGGTTGTGTAACAGTTATTAAAGTCCAGATTATGGGTTTCAGCATGTGCTGCTACAGGCTTCTCTTTATTTTTCATTTTTGTGTGATGTCGACGACCATTCATTCTCTTTCTTAGTGTTTCTGTTGTGAGACCAATGTACTGTGCTTGACACTGGTTGCATTCCAGTTGGTAGATGAGGTTCTCAGAATCACAAGTATGGTGGCCTTTTATAGGATAATTTATTTTAGTTATGTTGCTGGAGAATGAATTTGTTGGTTTATGTATTGCGCAGGTTTTTCAGAGGGTGCGGTTTCAGGGAAAGGAACTTGATATTTGTTTGGGTTCGGGTTGAATAGTGGGGTCCGGCAGTTTGGGTTTTACAAGTAAGTTGTGTAGATTGGCTGGTTGTTTATAGGTTACTTTTGGAGGGTCCTTGAAGACAAGTTGTGTAGTGGTGGAGGATTGCAGTATGGGGAAACCTGTTTTCAAGAGATTGTTGAGTTTGTGGAGTCTAGGGTGTGTATGTAGTGACCAGAGGGATGATGTTGTTTGTTCCTGTTGATGTTGTGGACCCGCTATTTTGAGCTCTGTCTATTTGACTACACACCAGTGCTTTGGGGTAGCCTTTGTTCATAAAAGCATGTTGAAGTTTTTTTATTGTATTGTAAAAGGTCATTGTGGTCAGAGAAAATTCTTTTGGCTCTAATGGCTAAGCTATGTGGGAGTGATCTCTTTGTGCTCATAAGGTGGCAGCTGTCATAATGAAGGTATTGTTGATGGTTGGTTTCCTTGGTGTGCACAGTTGTTTTAAGGTGTCCCTGATGGGGTGTGATGTTTACATCCAGAAAAGTAATGCTGGATGTGGATATTTTCCAGGTAAATCTTAGCGGTGAAAATTTGTTGAGGTTTACCAGGAAGGACTCGAGTTGCTGAGTGGTGCTGGTCCAAATCATAAAGGTATCATCGATGTATCTGAACCAACAAAGGGGCTGTAGCGGTTGTCTGCTCAGGAACATACGTTTTAGTCTCCCCATATACAAGTTTGCATACAGGGGGCCATGCATGTTCCCATGGCAGTACCTTTAATTTGTAGGTAGATTTTGTCCAGAAATCTGAAGTAATTTTTCTCCAAAATGAAACTTGCTAGTTTTATCAGGAATGCGGTAGTGGGTCTGGTGCCAGCAGGACGTGTGTTTAGATATTCCTCTATTGCTGCGAGTCCGTGGATATGAGGGATATTGGTGTAGAGTGATGTAACATCAATTGAGACCAAGATGGCATGCTGTGGAAGAGGATTGGCCAGAGTGTGAAGTCGCTCTAGAAAATGATTTGTGTCTTTGATGTAAGATGGTAGATTCTTGACCAGAGACTGAATGTGTGAGTCCACAAGTGCTGATACGCATTCTGTGGGTGAGCCACAACCTGATACGATTGGTCGGCCTGGAAGAGGGAATATTCCCTTATGGATCTTCGGAAGTAGGTAAAACTGTGGTGTGGCAGGTTTCTGGGGGGTTAAAATTTGTACAGTCTTTTCATTGAGATCTTGATATTGCGATTCTTGTTGGATAATCAGTTGTAGTTGTTTGTTATAATTATCAGTAGGGTCCTGATTTAACAGGGTGTAAGTTTGGGTGTCAGATAGTTGCCTCTCAGCTTCAATGATGTACTCCTGGCGGTCCATGACAACGATTGTTGACCCTTTGTCTGCAGGTAAGATGATGATGTCTTTGCTGTTACGGAGTGATCGGAGGGCTTGACGTTCTTGGTTGGTCAGATTGCTATTTCTCGCAAGTTGGTTTTGAAAATCTGGGGTTGAGACATTCTGTACAACAAAGTTTATGTATTGTTCTAACGGATGGTCTTGAGGTAGTGGTGGTGGGTCCCAGCTAGACGGTGGCTTTATAAAATATACCTGATAAAATAAAAGAGTTAAAAACAATACAACTGTTTATACAGTAGGAAAACATTTATTAAATTATAAATATTAACATTTCCAGTTTCAGAAATAAAAATTGATAGCCAAGAATTGTGAGCAATATAATGAGACTTAATTCACAAACAATTCTTGGGAGTGTTTATTTTGCAATTCAGAAAATATATAAAGTCAAATTGATGTGCACACTTAAACAGGACAGTCATACACATTAATAGCACGATCTTCAGACACTGATAAAATCTTGTTAGCATCTGGGTTGTATTTCACACCCCAAACCTGTTGAGAAACAAAATTATCTATAATATATTTAAGACTTCAACCATTATTTTTAGTCAATACATTTCTTAAGTATGAATTATATAAAAAGTAAAAACGTGTGAAGTTATTGTTTAAAACAAGAATACACATTTATTGTAGGGATGGACACTTCGAATCATCGAACCGTCAATTTCCTTGACTCCTTCAAGAAAATATTGGAATAAGATTTATTTTTGCGAAATCAAGTTTTGATTTTGTTTTAGATCTATTAAATGCTTATCGATTGCTTAGCAAGTGGTGGAATTAATCTAGTTCCCACCAGTTCGGGCAAACCTGTTCTTAGAATTTCCCAAGCTCATCAAAATTATCCTTTATTCTTTTGAATCGGATAGGCTGCTATTCATGTTGCAGGCAGGTGTTTTCTTTCATAGTAATGTGCTACATTCAACCATCGACCTAGGTTTTATTGACTGAGTAATCAATACTTTTCTACATAAAAAGGATGTTTAGGAATGGTTTTCTGTCTTTGCAGAAGATTCTTTAAAGATTATAGAGAATTAATGAGAAATATATAGTAAGATAGTTCCAAATTTTCAAAACAAGAATTTAAATTTAATCAGAGTTGAAAAATGAATAAAAAGAACAATTAGGGTATTAGAAATATTCAAAGAAAGTTGTGTAAGGTTTGAAAAGAAATTTGAAACTGCAATAAATTTAGATGCTTTTAAACCTATCGACTTTGTTGAGAATCAAAAATATGTCAATCTTTCTCATCAAAAACTACTGGAAGCAGTTATCAACAACACGGAAGCCAGGTTGATGTACAGTGATTACTTAAAATCAGGAAATAAAGTAAAAAAATAGTTATAGAAGAATTCAGGAAATTGTAAACACACTAGACTCAGATAGGTGAAATATTGATGATATTATTCCTTGGAAAGATGATGAAGAAAAACTGTGTGAATATAACAACCTTTTTAGTTATGAAATTAACATCAATGATTTCTTGGACTATGTGGAAAATGTTCTAAAAAACTAACACAACCACGAGATTCTCAGTACTGTACGAAGGGGAAAAAAATATTATCAATACCATTGCTGTTAGTTCTGCAGAGGCAAAAAGAGTATTTTCAACAATGAATAATATATACATTCAGATAAAAGAAGCTGCCTCACAGTTCATTATTATTATTATTAGCACCGCGTCTTACTACCCGTTCGGGTTATACGCACTTATGCTAATGTGTAATGGTAGGGTGATTGTGTTCCTCACATTCACAAGATGTCTTGTCAGAGGTGAAGGAAGGGTTTGGTAATCAGATAAATCTTTGCCGGGACCGGGGATTGAACCCTCACAGTTCAGAATGTCACAACTTTGATAGTAATTAATATGATTGGCCTCTCATTGGACTTCTTCAGTTCAAATGTGGCTGAGAATAAACCACAAAGCAGATGACAATAAGGTGAAAAGGGGACAAAATAAACTGTATGATGATATTCAATTAGCGATTCAAAATTATTTTAAGGAAATTAAATAAATCATTTCAATAAATCATTTTTATTTTTTACAATGAAAGGGTGCTGCTAAGGTGAAAGAGAACCTTATTAAATGCCTTTAGACAAGGCATGTCAACCTTGCGGGCCCGGCCCTATCAATGATTTTGTGCGACCCGCAACTTTATGAAGAACTATTTAACAATTAGACCCTATTCTTCTTTTCATAAACATCATCAAAATACAACCTTTAAGGCCACTGTCTCACCCCCTCCCCCCCTCCCTCCCCGGGTGCGCCCTGGTATCTTCGTTCAAATTATGTTTTGGGGCATACAGTTGAATAAATTATTTATATCCATTCTCTAATCTTACTTGGAACTTTTTCATCCTGTCTCCAAGTGGTTCCACCAATCCCACGTGTCTTTTTAGATTATCCCTTATAATGAAACCTACTTCCATTCCTCTCCACCCTCCCTCTAATATGGGATAAAGCCCTCTGTCCCTCTTTACACCACTCCCCTCTCCACCTAGTCCCACTTAGGCCCGTGATTGAGATTTAAACCACTTTTAGACTTTTTATCAAGTGATATGAAACAAACCCAATTTCACAGTACAACATATTTTAGGCTGCCGGGAATTAAACACACGGACCTTTCATCAGTAAGCAGTTGCACTACTATCCGAGTCAAGGTGTCCGATTCCTTGGCCTATTAAGTGCATAAAAAGTCACACATTAATCTAAATAGAGTGATAAATGCGTGGCAGTTCTAAAGTACCTGATCCGAGTGTTCGTTGAAAGTATGTACACACTGCCTGGTGGCGAGCTCCCAAACTTTCACCGTGTGGTCTGAGCTGCTCGACACAAAATGCTGGTTATCTGGAGAAAAAGCCACACTCAGCACCCAGGACGCGTGACCAGACAGCGTTCCAGCCACATTCGCGTGTTGCCTGCAACCAGGGGAAATTAAAACCAACCAAGTAGGTACGTACTGTAATATACAGTCTTTAATTTGATAGTCTTATAACAGCAGGCTTGGACCAAAATTAGTTTTTATTTTGTAAGTGGTACTAAGAAGAACCATAAATCTTCACGTATAAATTTAATTCAAGGCGAGTTAATAAAGGCTAGTGGTGAAATGTTATTAATAGACATTCTTAAGCTGCTATGTTCCGTATGGAACCATGAAGTATTACCACAAGAATATATTATATTAGCCATTTTTAAAAAGAGAGATAAAACCGATTGTAATAATTATGGAGATATCTCACTATTACCAACATGTTATAAAATAGTATATAACATAATTTTAATGAGATTGATGCCATATGCTGAAAAAATAGTCAGGGATCATCAGTGTGGATTTTGACGAAATAGATCAACAACGGATCAGATTTTTACCATTCGGTAGATATTATGAAAAAAGTGGGAATACAACATAACGGATAATCAATTATTATACATAGATTTTAAAAATGCCTTTGATTCAGTTAAAAGAAACAAATTTTGTGAAATTCTAGTTAAGTTTGGGATACCCGAAAAACTTGTCATGCTAAGTGAGGTATGTTTGATACATGCATAGCAGGATCTGAGTTGGATGTCACTTATCAGATACTTTTGAAATACATAATGTTTTGAAACAAGGAGAAGCACTTTTCACATTAATTTTTAAACCAGCCTTAGAGTAGGCCCTATGCTATTAGGGTAATGCGATAGAGTAGTGAAGGGTTGGCACTAAGTGGTACATTGCTGCTAACATTTTATGGAATATTTTGCAGAATATTTTGCAGAAACATTTTATCATATTTTGATATAACTTACATATGTAGGAATAAAACAGTTTATTTCAATTTTATTTCTTCATAGATTTTGGAAAATAGCCTTGCTTTTATAGAATGAACTTAGCTTTTCATTATGCCTGTTAATTAAAATGTCCTCTAACATTTTTAACACCTAGACTAAGCTATTAAAATCTTACCAAATGTTCACAATGATTTATGCCAAAATGTAATTTCAAATTCTCATGTTTAATAAGAATTAATACCAATTTAGAATAGGCCAACTTATTTTTATGTTGGTAAATCCAAATAACATGCCATTAAAATAGGTTTGATAATGAGTAAACTAAAGAGCGCCGATTAAAATTGAACTCTTTTGTTATGGTACACACTTTCGTTGCCAAAGAAGAATTAATTGTGAGGTTATGTGCCTTTTAAATAACTCATGATTAAAAAAAAATAGGGTGAGCCCAAGATTGAGCCATACTGACCAAGCGGCCACTGTCGTTAGCAATGTTAGTGCTAACATTTGTGGATAGAGGATGCCATGCGGTCAGTACAACAAACCCTCCAGTTACTAATCTCAGTTTTATAGAACATAGCCACTACCTATTCAAGTAGCTCCTCGTGTGTCCTCACATGGCTGAGTTTTACCCTGTTTCTGGCCCACTGCTTCACAGAAAAAAATCTAGAAGCACCGAGAAACGAAACCAAGACCTCTGAATCTTGTAGCCACCTGATGTGAGTTTCCCTATAGTTATAAATTAAAAATCTGTTTTCAAACTTACACATCGTATAATTTCATGTGGCCATCATCTGAGGCTGTGAGTAGGAGTTGAGAGTCTGGTGAGAAACAGAGTGAGCGAATAGGCATCGCATGCCCTGCACATACATACAACAAAACAGGAGTTCACTCATGACTCATTGAAACAACCAGAGAAAGTCACACATGTCATATTCTAAAAACAATAATTTACTAATTATTATTAAAATGTGGGATAGCAGCAGGGACCCAAAGGTGTGTGTTCCCCAGGCCCCCACTTATAAATCATAGCCTTGCAAAATTATTATTCACTCTCTGACAACAATTGTATCTTGCCATAATAGTTTCAAGAAAAATAGGTTTTTTTTGGTTTAGGTAATAGTAGGAAATGTTTTTGAAATGGCATGCAGAAGGTGCGCGGCTGTCTGCGCCATGCAGTTTGAAACCAAACCCTCCCAGCCCTTAAGCTAGCGTTGCCAGCCGGCTGTAGCTTGCTAGCCCTGCCTGTTCCGCGTGTGAAGGTGCATTCCCGTACACACCCAGATGCTGAGAGCTTGTGAGAGATGTGTTGTGTAAAGCATGAACCAGCAATTATTGTCAGCAGCCCTGCGTGTTCCTGCTTTTTAAGGCGCATATTTGTGCCATGTATTGTTTGTGTGTTACTGTATGTAAGGTAATTTTAAGATCTTTTTTAGCGTCGCGTCTTACTACCTGGTCAGGTTTCAAGCATAACTTATGTACTAACTAAGCTAATGAGATAGGGATGAGGAGGGTTGAATCTAGAGGAAGTCTACCCACATTTGCTTGGAGAAAGAGTGGAATACAATTTTAGAAAAAACCACCCTCGGTACATCTGACCAGGATTCAAACTCCGACCTCCCTGTTAATAATGCAATACATGTTTCAAGATTAACTTTTGATTAAAAATTGAATTGAAAGCATTAGGTAGACCATGTCCTGAATTATGTAGTCCTATAAAACAAACAAAAACCAATAAAAATAAAAATCGCGTTTTCAAAAGCCAGTCTCTAAATAGATGAGTGCTCACCACTTGTCTATAACCAGTAAAATTATTTCCAAAGTTTTCAACGCATAGTTTATACATTTATATTCTAAATCAATGAATGTGTGGGCTTGGTCTATAAATAGTTTTTTTTAGCACTGAATCTTACTACTCGTTAGGGTTATACGCTTATAAATAGTTGATATTACCTTCAAGCGTATGGACCAACTTTCCGGAAGCTACATCAAAAATATTGATAATGCCATCAATAGCGCCACTTGCTATATACTTTCCATCAGGACTCTAAAACAAAAAGGAGCAAATATATTTTACATATATGTGTGTGTGTGTTTAAAATTCCTTTTACCAGCATAAATTATGCCATATAGTTCCAACTTACGTAAGCAATACTAAGTGTAAATTTCCCTCTTGTATCCAAAGTTTGTTCTTGCTTGCCAGATTCCACTCCATAGAGGTTGATCTTCCCCGAGTGGCTGCCTGAGATGATGAACTTATCATCGGGTGAGAATGCCACTGTCCAGATATCAACTGGACCCACCTCGATGCTGCCAACCTTCTCACCAGTTGCAAGGTCCCAAAGTCGCAAACTGGAGTCTAAGGAGCTTGACGCGCATGCTATCAAAATAAATCATTTATTGAAAATTGTTAGTATAAAATAGAATACAATCCTTGACCAAAGTCAAAGCAACTTTAACAACAAAATTTCATAACAAATATTTTAATTTGTAAAATTTATTTTAAATCTCCTTAGTAAATTTTTTTGTCACAAATAAATATTTGATTTATTTAGAATAACTTGTGTTCAGACTGTTGAAACTTCAAAATTGACCCCTTGAAGCTTTCAATCATCAAAGGAATTTGAAACCAAATATTATCTTCAAATAAAAGAGAGTTCTATCTCTATGAAAGTATTTCGATAGTCAAAAAAATTGAATTGGAGAGTTTGATGAATGTCAACGTTTCATGACCTCCTAAATCCATAAAAATTGTTTTTTTTGCAACGCCATCTGTCTCATTGTCTGTTACTAATAATAAAGTCAAAACCATTTTATTGATCAGGTTGAAACTTTGTACCTATCTAAGATTTTCTGATGAACCAAGTCCATTAATAGAAGGGAGGATAAGTTTATGATTTACTATTGTAACATTACGATGTATAATGTTCCAATGGGACCACGCCCACTACGGACGTTAATGGATGTATCGCATCAATTCATAGCCCCAATAAAATCAATTAAACTTAGGATCCCTACAATAGTATTGTTCGCTGTTGTAGTTCTTGTAGGCTAAGAAGACATAATATA
>CABFVX010002133.1:65822-126593 GCA_902151425.1 Timema shepardi | reverse complement strand
TCATTTCTTGTTGTTTTCTTGCCCTCTTTACCTTATTGTACGTGTTCACCTGCCCTTGTCCAGTAGAGGAGAAGGGGGTGGTACATAGAGATTAGTAAAGAATAGCCTATGTACAAAAAGCACGATTTAAATATATACACTCTCTTCCAAATAAGAGAACTAGATTTAATCCCAGAAGGTATCTACTACTAAGAGATTTCCTCGTAATAATAAAAACCCTGTGCCTACCAATTTTTAGTTCAATTTTAGCGTTAACATTGCATTTATGTTTAGTGGGGAAAGTGCTGTGATTTCTAAAACTTAAATTTATATTTCAATAACAAATATTGTTGGAAACCTCTCACGCTATTTTCATGGTTATTTTTATTTATTTTTTCATTAATACTCTACTATCAAACCCTTCAGCATTTTTATAATAATTATGAACTGTCACTTTCAGAAACCACAGTATTTATTTTGCAAAAAAATAAAATGCTAAAAATAATCTTTTAATCCTGTGGACCCATTTAAAGCAACCCTCAAAAAATCTCTTTCAAGCCAACTCAGTTTGTTATTTGCAAGATCTACTGTGAGTGGTGGTAGAGGAGTAAAAACTGCTGCTTCCTATAGTTGTACTAACCCTAATAATAAGTTAATAAATAAACACCACCTCCACCAGTTTTACCATTATTTTACTGAATCAAAATAATTTAGTAACGGAATTAAGCCAAAAGATTATCTAGGCTACTTTTAGTTAGATGAGGATAAGAACCTGCATACTTGACTTTTTAAAACATAGTTTAGTGGAATGAGTTACTAACTAGTGCTAGTAACAGGAAAAAAATATGATTTTATAAGTTACAGTGATGAAAGCGGTACATATAACCTAAACAAGTAGTAAAGGACTGTGAAGGGTAAAAAAAAAGTGTGTGGGGGAGGATAGCTTAATGTTCAATAATCAATAAACACCTATAACGGGTTTTTTCTTTTGTTTTTTCAAAGCATATTACAACTTTGTTTGCAGTCTATTATTTTTATCATACTTAGTGAACAATAATATAAATGTGATCACAGAATTGTCATCTAACATACAAAATGTTTGATGGATATAAATATATATATTTACTTATATTATTGTGCTTTGAAGCACTTTAGTATCCATATTTGGAAGAAGCTCTTAGCCCAGTTAATTTGAGATGCTTTCTTGACTATATTGAAAACAGTTCCACTAAATCAACATTTGGATTAAAACTTTCATAATTTTAATTGTAAACCTTCATCAAATAATATTTAGCTTAAATGCACACTTTTGAGATAACTACAACACTATAACAACACAATTATTAAGTAAATTAATGGTGAATTACCAGAAGCCGCTGAGAGAAAGTTGCGGCCATACAAATGAAATAGGTACATGAGCAGCACAAGACTTGTTGATATAGTGTCGGTGTAGTAAAGGAACGTAAAGAAGTATAGCAGAGGGAATGTGGCCAAATTGAAAGCAGATAACAGGCCAATTTCCTGAAAAGTAAAAAAATATTAAAATGCAGAAAAATGTACACAAAAGAAACAGGAGTAATTTTAAAATGTTGACATTACTTAAAATTATAATATTGCTACTAATTAATGAACCAATTACTCCAAAAGGGTTAAAATTTATATGATTTTCTGAATAAAGTTGTCAGCAGGGTGACGTGAAATCTGAGATCAGCAAAAGAAAAAGTGCATGAGAATGCTAAATCATAATTATCAAATAAAAATGGTGAGTGTAGAAAGGTTGTATATTTTATTTAAAAAAAACAGCATAGTGGAACAGCTTAAGTGAAAAAAGAAATGGTACAGAATTCCGCGCATACTTTCTCGCTCTATTACTTAAAAATAGGAGGGAGGACCCAAAAGAAACCGGACTTTTGCTCAAAAAAATTAATTTATTAAGTTTTTTTACAGAATTCTTTCAGCCTCCCTCAAAGTACTCTCCATTAGATGCAATGCACTTGTCCAGTTTGTTTCCCCACTGTTTGAAGCACCTCTGGAACTCTTTAAATTTGATATCGTCCAGTGCCCTCTGCAAAGCTGTTTTTACAGCCTCCATAATCAAAATGCTTCACTTTTAGATTTTTTTCATTCTCGGGAAAATAAAAAGTCGCACGGGCCTAGGTCTGGCGAATACGGAGGGTGGGGAATGATAGCCCACCCCTGAGAGCCCAAATAGTGGTTCACAGACAAGGCTGTGTGTGCAGGGGCGTTGTCATGATGAAGGAACAAGTCACCTGATCGCCAGAGTTCTGGGCGTTTTCTTAGCACATCCTTCCTTAAACGTCTTAAAACTTCCAAATAAAAGTGCTGATTAACAATCTGACCAGGGGAGACAAATTCCCGGTGCACAATTCCACGAACATCGTAAAAAACAATGATCATCGTCATAACAGTCAACCTCACTTGCCTTGCTTTTTTTTGGTCAGGGGATGTTGGGGGTCTTCTCACTGGCTAGACCCTTGCTTGGTTTCGGGGTCATATCCGTAACACCAACTCTTATCACCTGTAATGACCTTGGTCAAAAAGTTTGGATCACTTTCAATCTTGATTTTTTCAAGTCCTGGCTCAAATTCAGATGAATGGTTTTTTGATCCTGTGTGAGCAGGCGAGGAACAAACTTAGCGGCAACGCTTCTCATTTACAAATCCTCAGTGAAAATCCGCTGGCATGAGCTTCAACTCACTGTCCGTTCTGAAATTTCGTCGATTGTGAAACAATGATCCTTGATTTTTTGGCGGATTTTTTCAATGTTTTCATTGTTTCGAGATGATGAAGGGCGCCCAGAATGAGCATGATCTTCATCACTCATCTCGCCATGTATAAAGTGCCCAAACCACTCAAAAACATGTGTGCGGCTCATAGCATCCTTCTTGAAAGCCTGTTGAAGCATTTGGTAAGCTTCCGTTGCCGATTTTTCAAGCAGGAAGAAAAATTTCAAACACTCTCTTTGTTTCTTTAAATCTGCCATAATGATTTCGCAGGCAGCAAACGAGAACAGTTGAGAAAAACAACCCTACAATCAAATGTAACCTTCTACGCAGACGCCGCTTGGGCAACTAATTTGGGAAGGTCTCTTAGTAAACCCACCTAGCGGGAGAACTCTCTACTACCCCTAGGAACGGCCACACGCTTTCAATCCGGTTTCTTTTGAGTCCCCCCATAATATACACTAGCAACCCTAAGCATAAATTGCACTATATTTAAGTAAAACATTTTTTGAGTCCTGGTTTAAAATTTTATTTTCAAATAATTAATGTCCTCATTTGTATGTTTGGACCGAAAAAAAAAATTAATGTTGGGTCCACAAAGGTCAACATTTCGTATTAAAATTTTCGACATTTTACTAGGTGTTGCAAATCTTCATGCCATCTCATCGCTATTACAATCCTCATTTATAAATTTTGATCAATTAAAAATGTAAATATTGACTATTGAGTCCAAAATAGAGATAGATCATTGTTATGGCATTGGAGAATTATTGCATTAAAGCTTAAGTAGTATCTCTTTACAACTAAAGATCACAAAATTGTTTTAATATATTTGCCAATATTTCAGAAACTGTTGATTTATAAAAAATATATTTCATTTAAAGTTTTTTTATTTTTAATAGTACTACAATTTTGCAATGAAAAGTTACTTAGTATCCCAAATAGTTGCGGAGATACGAAAGTTTCTGCTTCTGTAAGGTACCCTAAAAGTAATTTTTATGGGAACATTAAAATAGCCAGTTTATTTTTCATCTTAATCAATGCCTAGATACGAATTTTAATCAAAATCGTGGGCTAATTTTGAGAAAATCGACTTTCTCTTTTCGCTCTTTATTAAACTACTTTTGGTTTTTTAAGTTTAAACAGACACACAGACAGACAGCATGGCAAAGACCACTTTTTAAGGTTCGGGGGGTCATTAGACATTGACATCCATCAAAATTTCAGATTAGATTTTTTTTACGGCCACAATATTTTACCTTTTGTGTTTGGACCGTTAAAAAATATATATTTTTTCTTATAACTTGAAAGTTATTGATTTTTTAAAAATATGCTTCAAATAAAATATTTGTATTATATTATTTATTATTATTATTATTATTATTAGCACCGCGTCTTACTACCCGTTCGGGTTATACGCACTTACGCTAATGTGCAATGGNTTATTATTATTATTATTATTAGCACCGCGTCTTACTACCCGTTCGGGTTATACGCACTTACGCTAATGTGCAATGGTGGGGTGATTGTGAGATGAAATGAAGGACCTACAGTTTAACGTGGAATCCGAACCACGGTGGAGACCTGGCATTCCCCACAATCACAAGATGTCTTGTCAGAGGTGAAGGAAGGGTTTGGTAATCAGATAAATCTTTGCCGGGACCGAGGATTGAACCCCGGACCCCCAGCACAGAAGTCTGACACCTTACCCCTAGACCACCAGGTCACCATTTGTATTATAAATAGACCTACATATTTGTAATGATAAGTAATTTCATATCTCAAATAGTTTTGGATATATTATAAAAAATATAATTTACGCACCAGACCAGAGCCCTTAAAGTCATTTTGCCGAAATATTGAGAGTAGCCATTTTGTTTAGAATATTTATAAATGTTTATAAATGAAATTTAATCAAAATCGTTAGAGCCGATTTTGAGAAAATTGACTTTTTCTTTTTGCCCTTCAGTAAATTACCCTTAATTTTAATGTTAGATATCCAATTCCAAAAACCCCTCGAGGCAACCCTATGAAAACCCTAAATATCAAGTTTTAGCCTGATCAGTAAAATAGTTTAGGCTCTAGTTGGAGGTATATACAGACAGAAAAACAGACATTCAAAAACCATATTTTCGGATTAAGGGGGTCATGAAACGTCGAGGTTCATCAAAATCTTGAAATAGATTTTTTTTATGATCACAATACTTTTTATAACTGTAAGATAGCGAAAAAGTAAAAATCACCAGTCATAACATAGTTTTCAAATAATAAAAAAAAACCTTGAAATTAACAATTATAAATGAGCCTACATTAACCTAATATCACAGGCCTACCTAGCATTCATAAACCATATCTAACCATTAGTGAATAACATCAACATATGAGTCTATAAATTAACTAAATAAGTGTTCCACTCTCAGAAAAAATAAATGAAACTGCCAAACAAATATAACATGAAATAACTACCACATCATCAAACAAAGAAAATTTTCTTGACATTACAAAATTGTATATAAATGTACACTCTTTTTATCTTTTAGGGTAGGTAGTAGAATTACCTAAACCAATTATACTATGCCCTATCTTGTAAGCTGCACCATAATGTCACCTATCAAGGTAAGCTTGTTACCTTTCAGGGTAAACAAAGAGTACAAGTAAAAGTGAATCAAAGAAATCTCATCGCAGAGAGGAATTTGTATCAAATATATTGGTAAAACGAATCGTGTGAGTCATACAATGACAACTACAACTTCACAAAACAGGCTGTGAAGCTAAAAAGAATTAACATGCTACCAAATTTGACTACCTAAACAAGTATTGTTATTAAGTATTTATATTCAAGGCCTAAGTTAGAATACTATTGGAATCCTACACAATTCGTACTACCTACAACCTCAATTATGTCTTAAAACACTTAGAATTACTTCAAGATGAGTCTTTGTTAAGAAAAACATCTAATTATCTTCTATCAAGGAAGACTTCACCGCAAGCCAACAAAGATAGGACCCCTACCTCACCCCCACAGAAAAAAAATCAGAGTACAGACATGGAAATAGTCTTTACATCCTCATCTCACTTTTTTTTAAGGTATGGATCAGAAAATCATTATTTCACTTGTGAAGTGTTCTCAGCAAATGGCAAATTTTGAAAAATGGATGCCTCTGGAAGCTATCTGAAGTGGTCCATCCCCAGCCTGGAAAAATTTAATAAATATGATGCCTCAATAAGCTATTTGGAGTGTTTCCTGGATAATTTTTGAGATATGTATACCCCTGAAAGCTATTTAGAATGGTCCTCACCATAAATTTCTAACAGATAAACAAAATTAAATAATTTCCAGTCTTCCCGATTAGTGGCTACACTGTTAATAATGAAATATACACACAGATAGCCTTGCCAATTGATGAATGGACCTCTATCTAAGGTTCATCTGAAACTTTCCTATCAAATCTTTGGATGTGACTATAATATCAAAACCAACACAATAAACTAAAAAAATATTTCACAATCCTTCAAACACAAATATAGAACATAAACAAACCACATTCAAAAGTATTACACAAATATAATAACCATTTAATAGATAAAATCAACTGCAATTGAGTGGAAATCTTTTTTATATTATTTCAAGCTAGTTAAACAACAACAATTATGACAAACACGATGCACATATAAATGACATGAATGCATATATATTTATGTAGGTCAAACAGGATACGACTTTGATGTGCACCATTCCAGATAACATTAAAATGTGTTCAATGAATGCTTATTTTAAATATAATATCCTAATTGCTATTAGGAATTAAATAAAAATAAATGTTACAGTGCACCGCACCAACTTTCTCCCTCCTTTGCCTAAAAATATGGATATTTACTCAAAATTTATAAGATATGTGAAACAAAATAATATACATTGTTACATAAACATATTGAGGGAAACGTAACATCTTTATTCACCAAAGAGAATAAAAAATCAATTTACCATAACTTAATTTAATAATTTATGAAAATATTTTTCAAATAAAGGTATTTTATTTTAAATAGTAATACAACTTTGCAATAATAAGTTGTTTCATATCTCAAACAATTGCGGAGATTTTATCAAAATTAAAAATGTCTACTTATATAAAGTACCCTCAAAGTCGTTTTCACAGGAAAGTGAGAATCTGTTTTGTTTTTAATCCTAAACAGTGTCTAAATACGAAATTTAGTCAAAATTGTTATAGCCTATTTTGAGAAAATAGATTTTTACTTTAGCCCTTCAGTAAACTACACTTAGTTTTAGGGTTGTATAGTTAATTCCAAAAACCCCTCTGAAGAACTTTATGAAAACCCTAGATACGTACCAGGTTTTAGCCTGATCGGTAAAATGGTTTCGACTCTAATCCCAGTAACATACACCATTGGAAAACATACTTTATGGGTTCAGGAGGCCATGAAACATTGACATCATGACATACTACAATTAACCAGTTGCCTCATTTGTTGTTTTAAATATCTCTATTACAATTTATCTATACATAATGTTAAGTTAATATCTACAAACAAAACTATTTTGACAATCACCTTTTTGCCAGGATGCAACTTTTGTTGTATTCCATAGAGAACATAAAAGTTTATAAAACATCCAACTAAATTAGTAAAGCGTAGAAAGTAAACATTACACAAATCTTTGCCAAGTACAGCTGTTAGGGGTGTGAGTGCTCCCACTGACAATAAGTACAGGCCAGGAAGAGTAGTGATCTTTGGATCCCACTAAAACATAGAAAAAATATCAATAAAAAAAATTATAGGCTGTGTGCAAGAATGAAGATGATTGTTATTTGAGTGCTAGTGTGGTTAAGGTCTAGCGCTTGTTTACCACTAATGCTTCGCTAATCCTCAAATGGCCAAATTAAACCCCTCAAAACCCAATAAATTTCTACCCCCTCAAAAAGTAATACCCAATGGGTTTTTTTAAATGGACTTTTACTGGTTTAATATTTATCTTTGATGCTCACAATTTATTGCACTGATTACCATAACATAATCACGTTTTTGATACAGATCATTTAACTCTAACCATGTGCAGGCCTCATAGCATAATTTGGGTGTCAAAAAGTAGGAAAAGTAGGACATTTTGATGAAAAAATAGGAATAGGATTGCCATTTTTATAAAAAAGTAGGACATGTTAAAAACGCTATATTCGTATCATAGTGTCAAAATAAATAATTAAGAGCAATGTTTTTGTTATTGGGCCTGTAGCAAAAATAGGAAAAGTATTTTATAAAAGAAGAAAGGAGGAATGCTCAACCATCATCAACCTCTTGCAATCCTATTTTTATCCCCCTCACTCCCTTTTAATTAATTTTCACTTTAGTACTGTTATTTATCTTACTTCGCCATTTCATTACGAATACAAATTGTGAAATAATGGTAGTGTAACAAAATAGTAATAATAATGATAACTATTACAATAATGATGTTCATTATCATCAAAAGATGATATAGTATAATGTCTTCCACCTAAAATTAAAATATATTTAAAAAATAATCTGTGAAACATGATAAACAAAATTGTTTACCCGGTCAGATTAAGTTATATGAAAAAAACAAAAAAAAACACAGTCAGTTGTTTTTGGGTTTCTTTGATTCGTATTGACGTGCACAAAAGTAGTCCAACATTGTTGTCTTCCTCTCTTGAATTTGCTTTGTTTGTTTCTTATTTTCTTAAACGCAGAGTCACTTTCTTTCATTTTTTTGCCCAGAGCTTCTAGCACAGTTTGAGCTATTTGCACACCTTTCTGATTATTGATTTTCATTGCATTATTAATCCTTTCATTCGCTTCTACCACTATTCACTTGTAAGATTGAACTTCTTCTTTAGCCTCTAATTATTGCTTTTCTAACAGATTCTCTTTTTGTATTGCCTCTTTAGCTTCCTGCAATTTCTTTTCCAAAACTTTCTTATTTGCTTGAAACTCTTCGCTTTGGTTTTTTATTTTCTCTTTATCTTTTTGCTCTTGTTTCTTCTGTTCAGCATCAATTCTCTTCTCTTCTTCGAGCCTAGCCAAGTACAACTTATGGGCCCCATGTCCTTTCTTGATGAAATTATTCGTTAATGATACTGTGTTGCACTGATAGTTGTAATATTTAAGACCATCTTTGGTAGACTGCATGCCTCAGAGAGACAGGTCCTGTTGTCAGTAAGATAGTTTGATGTTTGCAAGAACCCTCGTTCAACATCAGCATTTCCATGGGGTAACACAAGTATAGCTTTAACATGCCTTTTAATCTAGCCTATTCTAGTTGGAAATATTTAATTATAACACTACCTCCAAAAACAATTTTATCCATTTAATTTCAATGACACTGTACAAGCTTTCAGGCATACAATTCAAATTTATTCAAACAGCATGACACATTATGATAAGAAATTTTGTTTTGCTAACTTACCAACAAAAAAGAAGATCCACACATCAACATCTACAAACTTTCTTCTGAAGGTCAAAAAGTAAGAAAAGTAGGATGCAAATGAGCCCTGCATGTGTGGTAATTTGCTTAGTGTTAGATGATATTCAAGAAATATTTCAATACGCTAGATTATATATTCAGCCATCAAATATTGAAATGTTGATTATGCTAGTTCAGCATCCCCTACTTCAATTCAAGATTTGCATATTTGTTATATTTTCTTTTTTAAATTTATGACAAAATAATAACTAAAAATTAAAATATTTTTTTATTTATATAATGGTACATTTGAATTTTAAAACCAAGAGTAGCTGTGCATTTGTTTGGTTTATTCATTATTGCAGTTTTTTTAGGCAAGTAAATAATATATTTATAATGTTATTAGAACATGTCTTGATACCTCCTGAGAGAAACCAAGCCAGTAGTTTGCTTAATGTAGCTTAAAGCCTTGTCTGCATGAGTTAGTGGCCAAATAAACAGGTGGTGCACAAATCAAAATATTCTAAATTATGATACAAACACTTTATACACAGTATATAACATATCATTTTACTTACACTAACATTTTATATCAGTAAATATTGTACTCTTATACTTTGCAACTTAAGAGCACACACAAATAATTAAATAGGTACCTTAAAGTAAAACTAGCACGCTTCTTTTAGCACTGCATCTTGCTACCCGTTTGGGTTATACACCTATGTACTAATTACTCTTATGTGTTAGGGATGAGGCAAGTTATATTTAGAGGAAGTGTGCCCACATTTTAGTGGAGGGAGAGTGTAAAACCATTTCATAAAAACTACCCTCAGTACACCTGACCGAGATTTGAACCTCGATATCCCCGGCATCGGCATAGTCTACTGTGAGAGTAGCGTGTTAAACCACGCGGCCACTGAAGTGGGTAGTACAATATTAATCGACCGACACACAAAATTATTGCAAGATAATAACTTAAAAGCTTAAAAAAGTCTTGAACTACTTTAAATAAAATCACTAGGCCTACTCTTCTTTTTTTTTAGATCTAGCAAACTTCTCGATTATTTTAAAGATGAGGTCTGAAATTATTAAGAAAAATATTTTGCGCATAATTTGAGTTCTATTCGACTCGTCGTAGTCGGAACTCATTTCAGGATTCTTTTTTAGACCTGAGGATGGTGCCATCGCAGCGCCGAAACATGTCGATATTCTCACAGCAGATTTAAAAGGAACAAGGGAATCAAACTTTTTGCAGATAAGAATAGAATTCAACTTTATTTATTAATTCTTTATATCTTCATATCATTTGTATTAATTCTAATTTATAAACATATATACATCCTTTTTTTACACCTTATTATATTTCCTCTAATGTTCTTTAATCTTTGGACTTCTGTCTCGTAAAATTTGTAGTATTAAATTTGTGAACTCAAAAGTTCTCCTGAAAGACAAGATCAATCAAATTACATGTTTCATTAACATAATTTGCATCATTCTCAAAACTTTTTTACTATCTTTAATTAAGTTAACCAACTTCAGTGTTTTTTGTTTAATACTATATGCTCTTAATGACTATTTGACTTATGTCTTAATACATATATCATGATGTTTTTAGTCTGATTGTGTAATGTTACTGTGACTCACATTTTTAATATGTATGTTAAAGTGTCTAGTATTATAATGTAATTTTATACAAGTGTTTTATCACAATCACTCTAAATATACACTCTTTCTGATAAGTTAAACTCTATATTATCTCTCAACTCATTTCCCAATTTAACTTCTTAGTTTGCGTCAATCCTCCTTTTTTGTTGATTCTATTTTTATCAAATCTGTATAATTTCCCTAAGTCAGGTGTATTGAAGGTGGTTTTTACAAAATGGTTTTCCAGTCTCGTTCCACACAAATTTGGGTACACTTCCTATAAATATAACCTTCCTAATCCCTATAACCACTAACATAATTAGTATATAAGTGTAGCCTACCGGTATAACCTGAACGGGTAGTAAGACGCAGTGTTAAATAAATCCAATTATTTATGAAGTGTTTTTATCTAAATAAAATAGTATGTGATATTACTTTGTATGAAATTATAAATGGAGCACTTGTACTCAATGAAAAGTCGCCACTGAGCTAACCTGTATTTGTAAGATTTTTCACTTTCATCACATAATGAATAAATAGAATTGTAAAAAAAAAAATCTTTAGCGATTCAATAAATGTCAACCCTATAAAAAAAAGATAAATATAGAAAAACTCAGAATATTTAAGTTTTTTAAACATCTAATCTAAGGCTGCGGTCACTTTGGATGCAAGCTTGCGCAAGTAAACTGTATGTGCGAGCGTGCGCAAGCTTGCACGAAGAAACAAAATTCGAGTAAATTCATCTAAACCCATGGTGGCACGCCCGAGCTGGTCACACTGAGTGCGAACTGGATGCGCAAGCTTGTGCACGTGCAACTGCGAATCAAATAAATTTGTTTCTTCATGCACGCTTGCTGTATTGACGTGAGCGTTATTTTATTTCCCTTGTGTTTTCAAGGGTGATAGTTTTGTCCTTGTGTGTTTGTGTTTACGACGGAAATGGATATGCTAATAGCATGCGTTGAAGCAAGAAGGATCCATCTGGGATGCCTCTTATAAGAACCATAGCAACAGAGACATTATAAAGAAACTGTGGGCGGAGATAGGAACCATATTGGATATTCCAAATAAGTAATGATATATTTGAAAAACAGTGAAAAAACTTTATTTCAACTTAATTATTATTGTTTTAACTATTACAAAAATCACAAAATAATATAATTACCTACTGAATAGTTATTCTTCATTATTAGTAAGTAGTTAGCCTAAGAAAATTTGAACAATGTTTGGGTTATTTGGTATTGAAGTAGTAGTCTCGAAGGAGCTGTGTTTGGTTTTGTGCAACATAACTATCCACTTCTGCACTGCCTTCTCTATCAACAATGTTATGCAACAAACACACACATTACATAATCGTGTCTACATTATCCAGCATACACTGAATTTCAGTTTTTAGAACTCGCTATATGCTCCATCATCATCTCTATTCTTAAAATAATCGTTAACCCATTCTTCCCTAAATGGCTCTTCATCCATCATTAAAAATTTCAACATACCATTTTCACACACAAATTCTTCTTCATCCGATGACTCCATCTTGACAGCTCGCTGGAGTGATTACTTGCACCTAGTTGCAACCAATGTGACCATTTCGTACACGCGAAAACTTCTTGCGCACGCTTGCGCAACCTAATACTTGCGCAAGCGTGCATCCAAAGTGACCGCAGCCTAAAGATCTGTAAAGGGTGACTATACAGTAACAAATTAATCAACCTATAAACAAATCACTGTCCTTATTCTTAGGCAGGTTTTGTTTTTATAATTAAAGTATATGAATTGACTTTCACAAGGACTAGCGCTAGTTAAATGTATAAATAACCTATAACGTTTAAACAATAAGCTAATCAAAATGAAAGCACCAATGAACTAGGCCTAAGTTAAATTCCATCATTGTGTCATATTTTAATTAGTCTTCTAGTTTTAAAATTACAAAACATTTTAGTGGCCGAAATAAAAGTATCCATTACTGTATTTTACTTAATAAGAAATAATCTAATAAGTAGAATAATGGAAATCTTGATTGTTGTAGAAGGTAATTTGGTTGAACAAAATAATCTTAACTTACTAGGCCAATACCTACACATTATCACTGGTTGGCAAAGTATTACATAATTAGGTCTAAAAATATGACATGCAAAACAAGTGAAATGGATTAAGAATAGCTTAGGAGACCAAGTTATGTGGACCAGGGTAAAGGCCACGCTGAAAGCTGGGATGGATTCCTCGGAAGATGAACACTCAAACTTTTATTATTTGTATGGTCAGAATTGCTGGGTCACAATGAAAATGTGAAAAGATATATATTTGAACAACAGAAATCAACAATTTAAAATATATTTTGGATCAAAGATTTGAATTTAATGGTCGAAATCCTAATAATTTTAACATTATTTTCATACCCAATATTGGTAGCCAGCATGAGAACAATTTGTGAAATTAAGTCGTGAGTTTACCTGCAGTTGAATTTATGAGGAATTTTTTATGTGGCATTGTGGGCACCAAAAGGTAAGCATTCCAGCAAAAAATAAAATGTTCTTGTTCCTTAAAAAGTGAGGCCAATTTTTGTTTCTCTTTCTGGGACTAATAACAAATAATATAATCAATAATGCTTGACATTCAATTTTTAAACTTCTGCAGGTTGTGAATCCAAATTTGTCTCCAAGCAATCCCTTGATATCCTTCCATTATTCAAATCTTAGTCCTTTTACCCATATTTACTTTTTCCACCACATTTTACTATTCATCTTGAGCTATCCTTAATTAGCCACACAATTGGCATAGGAATGAGGAGATAATAAATTAGGGAGACTTTACCTGATTTTGAATAGCAGGAGAGTAAGAAACCAATTAGAAAAAACACCCTCAGTACACCCCGGCAGTGGGATCTGAACCCCAAACTCCCAGTCACAGGAAAACTAGTCTCAACAAGCCCGACATTTAAGGGCAGTACCTACAAAACACTAAGCTAATATTTGCTCTGCTAATTGTTTAGAAAAGCATACCATATATTTAAATGTGTTGGTTCACACAGAAAAGTAAGCTATGCCTTTCTACACTGTGCTATGTTTTTTCTGATTGCTGGCTGGGCAATTCTTACATCTCTCATCTTGAGTCCTCTTATGCTGTGCATGTGCATAACGCAGCTTTGGATCCATGTTGAACAGACACAGTGCTGGTTTGGCGAAAATAACCAAAGAAGTGTTGAAGTTTTGTTTTCAGTTTTTTTCATGTGTATTTAAGTAATATTCTACTTAGATTTTAAATTCAATAAATGTTTTATATTAAAATGGAAGCGTTTGATTGAACAAGTCAAACCTCCGCCTCCTAAATGTTCTTTATCTTCTAAAACAGCTGCTAACAGCAGCAGCTCCTCTTCCTCAGTACTATCATCTGGGCTCAAACAAGAAATTTTGGAGAATACTATAACTTAAATTCACAGGAGCAGACCAGAAAGAAACAACACTGAATTCAGAAGGGAAAAGAGGGACTATTACTTAGCTTTGCACACAGTGTGAAACCAAACTGACCAAGTCTGATAGCACAGCACAGCACAGCATAGTGTTCTGTGTGGACCGGCCTTAAGTCCATATTCCCATTATAATAGGCCTAATTATAGTCACTTCATCACTTAAAAGAGTATATATAATGCTAAGCTGTAAGTACCTGTATCTGAATAGTCTAGATAGAATCCTTACGTTATTGGCTTGATAAATATAGGGCCTACACTTGCTTAACACTTTTGATTGAAGATTGCATCAGATTATTTGAACGGAAACAATTCTTGGGCCTGCAATTCTACCAGTTCCCATCTATAAAACTATGTCTAACGCAATTTATGGTATGCCTAACAAAAGTGATTAAGTACTATCAAACTAAAACACACACCATTTTAATGTAAGTTATCAATTTGATTAGCCTGATTAATCTTTATTTGTTTTTATGTGTTAGGGTATATTTAAATAAAGTGTAGCTGTGGTGATTTTTATGTTAACTTATGTACAAGATGGTAAAAAATGTTAATTTCTGTGCTTTAGTGGAGTTAACAAAATAATAATAAAACATTTTCCAGTCAATAACTGCACAAAGGCTGCATGATGATGTGGCAATAACATATTGCTTCAGTCCTTCAATACAAGGACGTGCAAGAGGTACTTTGGCATCCTTTGTGACAATTCGGACAGAACTACACATCTCTTTGTCCTTACCAATGTAACTCAAAAGAGTAGAATTACAAAGAGAGGCTACAAATTTTCGTGAAATGTAAGATAGCGGGAAGCATAGAGTTCTATGATATAGCGATGAAAAAAACGAATTACTGTATTAAAAAGTTGCCAATTAAATACCGACCCCAAGGCCATTGATGTGGCAACAATATAGGCCTATTGGTTCTGTACTTAATTCACAGAGTCTGGAGGGATGCCTCGGTATCTTTGGTGAAAATTCGGACGGATCTCCAATTTAGGTCCTCGCTGGTTTAACCGTCAAGGGTACATCGCAAGACGACGCATAAGTGGAGAACACAGATACTGATATAGCCTCTAAAATAACTGTGACGCCAAGGCTGGCTATGACTCTCCTATCCTTTCTCCCACTTCAAAGAATTTACCAAAGTTTTAATGCATCCATTCATTACCTGACCAAACAACCATTTGCAATACTTCTGTGCCTGTGGTATATGAAATATTTCATCCAAATAAGGATTTGGTTGGGTTTTATACACTGTATCAAATATAAAATATGTTATGCCGGCAAACAATGAAACTACTATTATAGTAATAGTAATAGATAGCGTAGAACTTTTAAGTACACTTTGCTCGTTTTTGCACATCCCAACCGGTTAATATGCTTAACATTAAATTTTAAATTAGGTTATGTTGACAAATTTCAAAGAGACTTAACTGGAGAGTAACGTCTATTTGGAAAGGTGGATGGTGAATCACAGCGCTATCTAATATTCAGGTTTAATACTAAGTCCAGTAATAGGATACACAGGAAATTAAATTGACTAAATATACTAGTAGCATTAAATTAAGGCGTATATGTATCAATATATAAATTTTTACATAGCTTGGTACAAAATAAATATATTTTACTAAACAATTTGCAAAAGAAACATAACGACACTTTTAGCGTAAGCACAAGTTAAATTCAAAATTCAGGAAAAAATAATAATTGTGTAGGTATAGTAAGTCTTCCATTCAATTACCTGACATATTTTAACTGGTTATTTTGAAGCATTTTCATAAAATTATCTTACAAAATGTTATGAATGTGAGGAAATGTGTTGTCGAGTGATTGGCTACACTGGGATATACACGCCAGTGTGAAGGACAGTGGGTGTGGACGTAAAATTGTATCAGTCATGAAAGTGAACAAGTCTTTTCAGTACGTAGTGTAAACTGAAACTATAGCAAGTTATCACGTTGTAGTATGTGCTAAGTAGCCTCCAGGATTGTCTAGAATATAACAGTGGTGACGAGGTGTAAAAAAAGAATCCGCGTACATTTTGTTTTTCGTCTGGATATTTTCCTGACGAACGAAATTCTCCTTAATGGCGGATAGGGAAGAAGGGGCTTCTGTTCGCGTTACTGAATCAATTCCCAAGTTTAATATTGAACCTTTTGATCCGTCTAAGTCCAACTGGAAAGTTTACTTAAAAAGATTAAAAAATAAGCTTAGGATTTACAATGTACAGGAAGACAAGCAGACTTTATATTTATTAGACGCCATTGGTGAACATGCGTACGAAAGGTTATGTGATCTGTGTGAGCCAACCGAACCAGAGTCTAAAACATTGGAACAACTTGCAAATATTTTGACTACATTTTTTCAGCCAGAACCGAATGCACTGGCAGAAAGGGTTAAGTTTCAAAACAGGGTGCAAAATGAAGGAGAATTACCAGCTGATTTCGCAGCTGAATTAAAAAAACTTACGCGTTATTGTAAATTTCCAAATGATTGGTTCGATGACGCCCTTTGTACTCAATTTGTGCACGGATTGCGTTCTCAAGATCTGAAATTGAAACTAATGGAACTTCCCACAGTTAATTTTGGGTCTGCTGTTGAGTATGCTAGTTCTTACTCTAGTTTACGTCTTTCGGTCCCACAAGATGATATTTGTACCACAAATGTCAATGTAGTTCAAAAGAAAGTTCAGAAACAAAGATTATATAAATCCAATAAAGGAAAGATACGTTGCATACATTGTAACTTTACAAACCACGATTCTAGTAACTGTTGGTATCGAAACGCTTCTTGCCGTATTTGCGGGGTCAAAGGCCATATAAGTCCTGCATGTGAGAAAAAGGCTAGCGGTGACACAAGAAGTACTTATCCAGATAAAAAATTGAGTTACTCTAAAAGAAATAGGGCTTTATACCAGGTATGCTCAGAGGATCAAACATCTGATGGAGAAAGTATCAATTTAAATGAAACTTCTGGCGTGTTTTCTGATATTTTTCATATTAAAAATTCAGTGAAGCCTAATAAAATCATGGTACAGCTAACAGTAGATGGGGTAAATATGCCGTTCCAAGTTGATACAGGGGCACATGTAACATTAATCAATGAAGCTATCTTTAGGAGCAAGTTTCCAAATAAAGAAATTTTACCCACTACAGTAAAATTGCGTACCTATACCGGTGCACACATACCATTGTTGGGTAAAGCTAATGTCTTAGTTAATGGAAACAAATTGGATTTATACTTGGCAGAGGGGGATTTCGCCACCATAGTAGGTCTTGAGTGGTTACGAACCCTTAAGTTAAATTGGACAGAACTTTTAGGAACTGTAAACGCGATCAATAAACTTTCAAGAACTCCCAACAAAAATGAAAATCTACAGGATATTTTAGTAAAATTTGAGAATGTTTTAAGAAAAGGAGTAGGTAAAGTCAAAGGAGTGGTGGCTCAGATCCGACTTAAACCCGACTCTGTTCCAGTGTACAGGAGACATCGTAATGTGGCCTACTCTCTTGTTCCTAAGATGGAAGCAGAATTGGATCGCTTGGAAGAAGAAGGTATTTTATCCAAAGTTACCCATGCGGACTACGCTACTCCGGTGGTTCCTGTAATGAAGAGCGACGGTACAATCAGGATTTGCGGTGATTTTAAGACAACCATCAACCCTCAACTCATCATCGAGGACTACCCCATTCCGAATATCGAAGGTATTCTTGCAAATATAGGAAATTGTTCATTTTATTCAAAACTTGATATTAGCCAGGCTTTCAATCATATTGAAGTTAAGGAGTCTGATCGCAAGTACTTAACAATTAACACTATAAAGGGGCTCTATCAGTATAATAGACTTCCATTTGGCATTACTACTGCTCCCGCCATATGGCAGAGAACAATTGAGGGGATTCTGAAAGATATTAAAGGTGTTCAAGTTTTTTATGATGATATCTGTGTTAGCTCCGAAACCGAAGCTCAACATTATCAGTTGCTCGAATCGGTGTTTCAGAGGCTGGAAGATTATAACATCAGGGTTAATGTGGACAAGTGTACCTTCCTAAAACCCTCCATTAAGTACTGTGGATTTATCATAAGCAAGGAGGGTATCCACAAATGTCCTGAAAAGGTGGAAGCAATTTTGAAAATAAAGCCACCAATTTCAGTAACAGAATTAAAATCGTTTTTGGGGGCAGTAAATTTCTATGGTAAATTTGTACCAGACCTCAGTACTTTAGCCCATCCCCTTTACAATCTTTTAAAATCAGGAGTGGATTTTAATTTCAATGAAGCATGTGTCAAATCTTTTGAACAAATTAAGGAAACAATAGCATCTGACAGGGTACTTACCCACTTCGACCCGAAGAAAAAAATTGTCCTCTCTACTGATGCCAGCCCTTACGGTTTAGGGGCAATATTGTCCCATCGCATGAGTGATGGCACTGAAAGGCCAATCGCATTTGCTAGTCGGACCTTGAGCCTGGGGGAGCAAAAGTGGAGTCAAGTAGAAAAAGAAGCATGTGCCATTATATTTGGCGTAAAAAAGTTTTTTGCCTATCTTTTTGGCCATCGGTTCATCTTAATAACGGACCATCGTCCGTTACTATCCATCTTCGGATCATCCAAGGGTCTTCCGGTTCTGTCTGCTCTAAGACTCCAGAGGTATGCTATATTTCTTCAAGCATTCAATTATGACATTCAATATCGTCCTGGTGCGGAGCATGGGAATGCAGACTGTTTGTCACGTCTACCTTTGCAAAGCCAAGCAGAGGATTTTGACAGGGATTTAGAAGTTTTTAGTTTAGGCCAAATCAATGTACTACCAGTCACCGCAAAGGAAATAATTAGAAGCTTGAATAAGGAAAAAGAAACTGCGGAACTCATCCAAGCACTAAAATCGGGGGTTACTTTAAAACGCATGAATAGTTGGGGACATCCACAGCACGAATATTCCTTGTTCCATGATTGTCTTTTCTGGGGCCAGCGGGTGTACATACCCTCATGCCTAAGATCCAGAGTATTAGATGAACTACACGAGGGACACATGGGAGTGGTTAAGAGCAAAGCATTGGCACGAAGTTATGTGTGGTGGCCTAAAATTGATTCAGATATTGAGAAAATGATTTCAAACTTTTTCTTGCCAACAGATAAAAAAACAACCCAGCCAAGATATCCTACCAAAAGTGGCAATGCCCCTCATCACCCATGGAAAGGCTCCATATAGATTATACAGGCCCTCTCAAAGGCATGTATTTTCTTATTATTGTGGATGCTTTCAGCAGGTGGGTTGATGTTCACCCTGTACAAATTCTAACTTCTACAACAACAATTAAACTGCTGAACAATTGTTTTAGAAACTTTGGTCTCCCCCACGTCATCGTTTCAGATAATGCCCTCAATTTACTAGCTCAGAATTCTCAAACTTCTGTTCCGAATTAGGAATCAAACAAAAATTGATTGCACCATATCATCCGGCTTCCAATGGTTTAGCGGAAAGGGGAGTGCAGACTTTTAAAGCAGCCATACTGAGTGTAAGCAATATTAGTAATGCTATAACTCAATTCCTGATAGCCTATAGGAGGACCCCCCACTCCATCACTGGAGTATCTCCTGCATCTCTCTTTTTGGGACGTACGCTAAGGAGACGTATAGATTTAGTAAAGCCTTTAGGTCCCCTAGCCCTTCAGCGGTGTTCCGAGGATCCGGTGGATGTTCCAAGAATTTTCGAGGAAGGATCAAACGTCGCTTTCCGTTTCTACAGAAATCCTGGAAAAAAGTGGCTTTTGGGAATTGTCAAAGAAAATAAAAGGGCGATTTACATTATTTAATAAAACAAGGGGATAGCACCTATTTCCGCCATGTGGATCAGATGAGGCCAGTGGGGGAGGAACCCGGTAGACAACATATGAACACAAATAGTAGCCAGACTCCAAGCTCAAATCCGAGACCGTCTAGGAGGCCAATAGCAGTCGAGCCATCTGAACCCCCATTGCTATCAGCGCCGTCCACTTCGCCCAGGAGTCAGTTTGAGTTACCCACTCAAAAGAAGAGAGCCAGCCCTCCTCATGAAAGAATCTCACCCAGGAGTAAGCCTTTGGACCTACCCCAGGAAATGAGGCAGCTCATCAACGAAGAGTCAGCCTCAAGAGGTACGCCAGTTCGATTGACCTCTACTAGGAGTGGCCGTGTAATTAAGCAACCTGCAAGGCTCGACCTCTGAAGAGAAGAAATTTTGTGAACGTGTTTTTTTTCCCCCTCAACGAATTCAATTCAAGTAATGTCAAGTGTCAGGTGGTGATGGGGGGTGTTCAGACTAAGGAGGGAGGAGTATTATGAATGTGAGGAAATGTGTTGTCGAGTGATTGGCTACACTGGGATATACACGCCAGTGTGAAGGACAGTGGGTGTGGACATAAAATTGTATCAGTCATGAAAGTGAACAAGTCTTTTCAGTACGTAGTGTAAACTGAAACTATAGGAAGTTATCACGTTGTAGTATGTGCTAAGTAGCCTCCAGGATTGTCTAGAATATAACACAAAACAAATGCGTTTAAATTGTAAAATTCTTTAATATCCAAAACATATGCGAATAGTGTACTTGACTTTTCCACTATCACTAATTTAATAATGATTTTAGAAGTGACGGTTGAGGAGAAGTTTTAGGTTTAAGTAAAACTATTGGCATACGAGTATTATTATTTTTATATATATTGAATACTAGATGGCATGAAATAAAGAAGACAATTCTAGAAGCTTAAGGAGGAGGCAGAGGACAGGGCGCATGGTTATTTTAGTCTCACTGACCAAAGTAATGCACATTTCTAATAATAAATATTATCTATGATTCAAATTTGCAACAAAATTGATCAAACGAATTTTCTTTTAAGGCAAGGGCGTGAACATTTTCTCTATAAAAATATATTATATGGTTTTGTACACTTAAATAATTAGATGAGTAGTTATCTTTTTTATAAATAAAAATCACCAAAATAATATACTGTATGACAAATAATTTAGTTTTCATGTACCAAACTGCACTGCAAATAAACAACCAAAAAATATCCAACTTTTATTCCATGGGCCAGAACACTTTTTTTAAATTATTATTTGTAATTTTAACAGTCTCTTTTGCTAATAAATTAAAGTAGAGAAATTTATCATGATATTTGAAGGTCCTTTTGAGTTCCAATCCTTTAAAACTGAGAAACCTTTATAATAAAATAATGTTATCCAACTGAATTGATTGCAAAACTGAATAGCAGTGGTGAGGCGCACTAATATTCAGTATGACCACCATTAACAGTTTAAAATGAGAATAACTGTTTAAAAAAACACAATCGTGTCACACAATGACAATATACCACGTTAAATTATTGGTATGGTTTCAATAAACGGATGATAACTAAATGTCGTATGGGTATCGAACATAACTCTAAACTGTGTAAGCATATAAAACGCCATAGAGCTATGACACATGATATAGATCAATGACTGCCAAAATTATCATGCATCACTCTGGTCAGAGAACAATAATCTGATGCTATATAAATACGATGCACCATTCGTATTAATAGGCTATTCATTGAGTAATCATGATTTATTTAAAAACTAAAGAACGCTGATTAAAGGTCGAATGATACTTAATCCGATCAATGAACTAAGATAAGATTTTGTGCAAGTATAATGCATAGTGACAATCGATGAATGTTTGAGTCCTATCACTGATCAAATTAGTGTTAATCATATGTGATGTAAATATCATAAATGATTATGGTCAATGAACAGAGATCATACATTGAGCAAGTAAATATGTTTATTATGTTGGAAAACAAAGAACGATTTTTAGTGGCATACAAAGATCATGACATTAACAAGTTTGATGTCTTTATCTTTTCCGATTAGTACCTACATGGTCTAAGTTATAGATATGCCATCATGACGTTTGAGCATAATATTTACAGGTATAGAAGGAATGGTAAGCTGGTTGAATATTGACTCAGGCACCTCGATTCCAGGTTTAGTCGTATTGTCCAATTGGGATTAATGATGCCCGTACCAAGGCCAGGAAGATATGTATTGTATCAGGAGTGTAGTATTGAAACGTGTGGATACTCTGAGAAGGTTCAGGGTATATAGGGTTAGAATAGGCATGATAAGTTTGTGGATATCAGGAAGATCATGATGGTAAAGCCTACACATTGCTAAATGTCTTAAGACTATACCTGGTAAAGTTTAAAGAGTCTTCCACTCAACTGCAAAAGCTTACGATAGCATGTAGAGAACTTATCAGCCGGTGAGTAATGGAGAATGATCAACGCAGATGCTTTAGTCTTGTGTAGATATTTTCTCTATTTTCTTATCTGACAATGGCACGTCGAAATTAAAACTCTAATCATTTAATCATCATTTATACAGGCATAATATCTTATTAATGGCACCAAATTGAAATCAATCAAGGTATGACTCTTCCCATGAATGTGTGTAATGTGGTTTCTTCATTTCATCATTTATTCTAATTGTAACAGCTATTTTGGGTCTCCTTCAATCGCTTAGACCAGTGGTATTCAACATTTTTTGTTCAAGTACCCCCTTTTATAATTTTTCTACAACTGTGTACCCCCAAAGTTGTTGTTGCATAATGAAAATTATATATATTCTATCATCTACGTCTAAAATAAATAATTGGCACTCTCAGATTGTATGTTCTTACATACAGGTCTCTTGTGGCTAACGCTAAATCGGGCCCTGATTATTCAGTATTTATCATCAAATAATAAATTTATGTTTTAAAATTTACGTACTCTCTATGATGTATTCGCGAACCCCCGGGAGTACTCGTACTCAAGTTTCAATACCACTGTTTTAGATCACTATTATTTCCATAATCATGTCTGTCAAGGAGGGGGTCGTACATGAACTTCACCGCCCTGCACGACGTTATTTTTTTAAGAGACATGTTAGATTACATGGACTGAATGAACATCTCCAAGCTCATCTGGTTGAGATGCTAACATACTTTAAATCTAACTAAGGATACACGTACCGCTTTACAGTTATCGATATTTATTATAAACATGCCTTGACTATTCCTGTAAAGGTTAAAACAGAAAAGAATGTTTACCGCAATAATTGTGCACGTTCTTTGACAGGCGACATCACATAGCTAGCTATCCAACAGTTCATGATATTCAGACAGATAATGGCTTAAAGTGTTGTAATTTTGAGTTCAAAGTTCTCACGAACATGAAGAGTAGGTATTAATCATTATTCTATGTACAGTTATGGCAAGGCTAATGTTGTAGAACGATTAATTTGCACTTTGGAGAATATGATGTGGATAAGATTCATCGTTAAAGGAAAGTATCGATGGGTTGGTGTGGTTGATTGTTTACTTTATCACAACTTTGGTAGTAATTGAAATTGCGATCAGGTGGAATGGTCAGTATGACGGTCCGGGATATTGAAAGGGGTTTTCCTTGAAATGGTGAGAGCAGCCTGTAGAGCGCTTGCCTTAAGTTCGTGAAATCAGCCTGAAGGGCGCTTACCTTGGGATGATGAGAGCAGCCTGAAGGGCGATTTACATTGATGGTATAAATATTTAAAATAAGACAAGACGACTCTGTTAGAATGACGTTTATTGAGATTAATGACATAAGAGTAATCTCGGGATCGAATGGTGTGTGAAGAGTTGCAAGTAATATACAAATATTGCTATTATGTACAGAAAAGTTATGACAAGTATGATCATGGAAGAGGACTGAAATTTACCGTTGTGGGCTCAAATGATCCTGAGCTGGGACGCTAGCAAGTCGGCTGCCGCCTATAATATGATTAGGAAGGGAGAAATTTGAGGCGGGTTAGGGAAGGGGGGGTTTATTTATCCCACGCATTTTTCCTAAATCTTAGGATTTATACATCTCTAACTGTACAAATGTACAAATGGCAGCGATAAACCAACTACCGAGTCGAAGATGGCTGCATTATTTGATAGCTCATGATCTTAATAAAATCACACATTTGTAGCCGACGATTTCCGCACGTCCATAATAGAATCTGCCTTATAATATGAGTGAAGAATGACCATGTGCACGGGACGAATCCTGGATAGCTCAGTGGTAAGAGCAATGGCGTACTAAGCCCAAGGTCCTGGGTTCGATTCCCGTGTACAAGTGTCATTTTCCAATTTTCAGAATATAAAATAGGAAGGCTAAATTTATCAAAAAAGTTTAGTAATAGATATTTATTATATTGATTGAAAACTGTAAACATTCACAGATCATCACTGTACAACTAGTACAAGTCACAGATCATACTCGAGAATGAAGATATTTGGATCGAGTTGTTACGTTAAGTTACGTGAATCGTGATCACACATCTGTTTTCTTAAGTTAAGTTAACTTTAAGTGAACGTTGCGTTAAGTTAAAGTTAAGTTGATCGTGATCCCGGCATCAAGCCTAAAAGCACATCCCACATTTACAATGGCTAGGTTCCAGACCACTTTAGTAGCTCGAAAATTGTTTCAAATAACACATTTGTAATTAAAATAAAAACTCTAGGCCTTATATATTTTTTAAAAGGAGTAAGCATACAAATCATTAGACAGTGGACACTGATGCGTCATTTCGTTAAGGTGTCGTATCTGCGAGGCAAGCGCCTCAAGTTCGGGATATGGTGGCAAATGAAACGCGTCGTAAGTGCGAAGTGTCGTAAGTCAGTGTATGCCTGAAATGCGAATCTGATGGCTTGGTCCATATTACTACTAATGCAAGTAGAGTAGCTTCATCCGGGTTTAATCTCAACTAGAGGCATTGGCTGATTTAATGGATTCATGATTGATTTTCACTACTTTCTTCCGTTGAGTTTTTTTAACTCACCCCCTTCAACTGGTGCCCTAAAATAAGTTAGTGAAACTCTGGAATATTCTATTCCGGTAGTAAACACGCAAAACAAACAAAAATCTTATAGAAATAGCTACATGGTTATTTGCACTATCTGAATATGAATTTCGACACAAGGGTTTTCCATCATTCCATCATGCCAATGTCGATCTATTTCTTACCAAGCTTATAGATGTTTTATTATCCTTCTATTAAGATTAAGTATTTTCTCATAGATAAAATAATTACAGTTTATTATTATATTTATAATTTCATTGGAATCCTCAGAAAAAATATTTTGAAAGTGGGTTTTAAGCATATATCAACGCTATTATATCTGCACATTTTTGTAATTGGGAGTTTCATTGTCCCTTTTAATGTGTATAAAATCCTCATCAGTGATCGAATGCTCTAACGTAGGGGTCGGCAACCCTTTCGATATCACGGGCCATATAGGTCTTTAAAAAAAATTAGGTGAGCTGGTATGAAATAGTTATAGTCTATTTTATAAACTAACTTGTTTGTTTGCTAAATTCTTTGCGGAAAAATAAAATAAGCCTGTGGGCTGGGTCTGATCCGTGGGCTTTAGGCTGCCGACAGCAACTTTAATGCGTAACTCTTCTGTTGGACTGGATTTCCGGTGACGGGAGTTTGGGATTAAAATCCCGTTTGGATATTCTGAGAGCGTGTTTTACTAAATGGTCTACCCTTCTCCCTAAACGTGAAAATGGATACATTCATTTTAAAACTCTACCGTCCTCATTCCTACCCTATTAGCCTTTTTTTTGGTACCTAGTCTTACTACCCGTTCGGACTACACGCATATTTTTCTTTTAGCACCGCGTCTTACTACTTATTAGGGTTATAATCTTATGTACTAATTACGCTAGTGGTTTTATGGATTAGGAAGGTTATATTTAGAGGAATTGTACCCGTATTTGCTTGAATGGAGAGTGCAAAACCATTTTGGGGAAAACCACCCTCAGTACACCCAACCAAGACTCGAACCTTGATCTCCCCGTCATCGGCAGTCTGGTTTACTGCAAGAGTATCGCGTTAGACCACGCGGCTACCGAAGCGTGTCGCATATGTATTAATTACTCTAATGTGTTAGGAGTGAGGAAGGTTTAATTTAGAGAAAGTGTACCCACATTTGCGGGAAGGGAGTGTGGAAAACGATTTAAGGAAGAAAAACCCCTCAGTACAGCCGACCGGGAGTTGAACCCCAAACTCCTCTCATCATCAGCAGTCTAGTTTATTGCGATAACGACGCCTTAGACTATATATCTACCGAAGTAGATATTAGTCTTAGTAATGTACGAGTATGCCTATAACCCGAACGGGGTGGCAAATATGTGTTTGGCTGTATATTTAGTGAATATTGTCTTAAACTTTAGCCTCCACTATACATACGGCACATCTTCAGTTCTTTATATTATAATTTAACTTCGTATGTCTCAGACTTTTATTAACATTATTTTTTATCTTGCGTAACGATTGCACCTCCCACCTCCTCTCCTTGGGCGCCCAACAGCTGTATATTCCTTTTTTATTCTTTATTGGTGACATTAGAGAGAGCCTAAAGAACGGTTGAACTATCGAGCTCAAAACTCTTCACGCATGGAATATCCCTAATGTAACTTGATGAAGTATATTTTAGTATTCCTATAGTTAACGGTTCTTTCACATGAAGACCGACTATGTATTCATCCACACCGTAAACAAAAAAACAAAAATTGGGACAAAAGGTTATATCGAAGAGATGGAATCAGAAATGGTTTAAGTTCTTACAAATTAGTCATGACCCTTTCCCCTTTATTATTAAATCCTATACATCAACTTTCCGTTAGGTTTATTATCAAATAACTTGATAATAGTTAATTAACCATTTCTTTGCTTATATTGTATGTCGTCCAGTTCTCGTGGTCGAGTGGTTTGATACGTCACATATATCTCCTAAGGAACTTGATTTGATTCATAGGATACCATAAGGATATTAAAGTGAGTTAAGAATAGCTTTTAACATTATATTTTTGTTGTCAAACCATTTTGTACTCTTTTGATTAGAAAACTTCTGTTCTGAAATACACATCGTTAAGGACTTTCCTCGACATTTTTATTGTTATAAAAACAAATCTACCGGATTTATGAAAGCTTGATTAATAAACTATTATAATTTCAATAAAATAGGTAGTGCTAATTTAAGTAGCTATGAGAATATTAGAGAAGTCCCCATCAATGCTTATTTAAGAAAAAACGTGATTTAATAATGAGAGTACAAATTGCTTCCCAACCCGAGAAATGAAATTTAAAAAATAATTTAAACCTCGCTTGAACACCCTTAAAATAATATATTATTTGAGTACTCATTAGTTCATCTTCGTAGCAAGCTAATTTCATTCTTGATGCTGGGTTTGAGGGTGTACAGTCTAATTTTTATAAAAATAAACTTATCTGAAAGCTTAAAATGTCACGTATTCATATATCAACTAATGTGATCCCCAACTATAACTTTTGATATAATATATAATCAATCTATAAAATAAGTAACATTAGAAAAATAAAAATTTGTTTTCAATGCAGGCCTAAAAATAATATATTTGTATTTTCTGAAAGGTCTTTACTATGAAAATAGGATTTTAGTAGATCTATACGTTGCTACGTCCCAGGGTGTAGTCGTGGGCAGACATGGCACTGTGTTTTAGAATAAACACGCTGTTTCCGATAGGTCGCATAATGAACTGAAATAGGGTTAATACTTCTCTTGCTTTACAGACAGTCAGGTGGGTTTTGTATAGTTTTAGTGGTCAGCTGTGTTGTAATGGAAGTCAAGGTAGATCTCCCCCCCCCTTTACCCCCCATTGATTGCCTGAGGGAGGTCGTTCCAAGCAGTTGAACTAGGAACCAGTTCAACAAGGCCCCTGCCTACCTTGACGCCAGTGTCTTCTAGTCTTGACCTGAAGCTCTTATTCACTGGGTCATCTCCTCGCTCCTGGTATAACTGCTCTGAATCGGTCTGTTATACAAGTTGTTCCTGTCTGTTCTCTTCGTGGTCACTCAGGAGGTATTTCCCTTGCTGTTTCGGTGAGTGTGGTCAGTCAGGGTTGCCACCGTTACAAGTGGACGACATCAACGCAAACATTAATCGACACATTAACGTGAATGCATTTTCCTTATAGTTAAGCTAATGGAGTGGCATACACTTGTAAAGATTAACTTTTATTTTGTGGGCTGTTTCCCTATATAAATAAAAAAGTAGTCTAGTGGGAGTATAAACAACAGATATTATTTGGACGGCCTCAAGAATTATTATTGTTAACTCACGTCCATTGAGTATTAATATTGTGACTCCTTTAGATATTTAAAATATATTTAATTAATGCTTGATGTGACATAATTAATTTTCAATAAGACACGATTAATTATTGAATGCCTAAAATAAAGATTAACTGTTTAACTGATTTGTGAATTTAAAAAAAAGCTTTTGCCTCCCGTTCGCCAAAACTGAGTTACATTAGTAATACTTACATCCGTTGAGTTTTTAATATCTTTTAAAACTCAATAAATTTTCCGAAATTTGTACAAAAGGACAATTTTTTTCACGTCTTACTTTCTGTCCGGGCTCTCCGAATTTATTTCTAATTGGGTAGAGATGACGTAGCAGATAGGTATAATTTGTAGGAAAGGTTTCCGCATTAGCGTGAAGGGAGGAACGATTTAGGAAAAAAAACAACTCAAATCCACCCTTCCAGGATTCAAACCCCGACTTCCGCGTAAGTGGCAAAACATACTAGATATCCTATATGACATGCGGGTGAAAATATTACTAATTTTTCGGTTTAGTAGTATCTTTGATTATTTTAAGTATTTAACAAAACAACTAAATATTAGTGGTGACCTGGTGGTCTAGGGGTAAGGTGTCAGACTTCTGTGCTGGCGGCCGGGGTTCAATCCTCGGTCCTGGCACAGATTTATCTGATTACCAAACCCTTCCTTCACCTCTGACAATACATCTTGTGAATGTGGGGAATGCCAGGCCTCCACCGTGGTTCGGATTCCACGTTAAACTGTAGGTCTTTCATTTCATCTCACAATCACCCTACCATTACACATTTTAGCGTAAATGCGTATAACCCGAACGGGTAGTAAGACGCGGTGCTAATAATAACAACTAAATATTAACGTTTATATTTGGAAGTTTGTTTGCTACTGTTATAATGTGTTCTCTTGTGGCCGTGAAAAAAATGTTTGAAAAATCATGATAATTTTTGCTAATTCTTTGTACAAAGGAGACAAGTATATTTTTAACCACGCCGACTGATATCTTTGTACCTTAAGCAGCTAAAGTAAACAAAAATAGGAAACATTTAAAATATTTTACTGTTTTTTAAAAAAATATATCTACTAATTTTTTTGAACAAGTGTTATGAGTTTTCAAGGGTGGACTTGGGGTTGTTGTCAGCAAAAGGGGGAGGGGGTGAGATTGTTTTTCTAGCTCCTTAAAGTATAAATACATAAATATTTTCTTTTTCATTTAATTTTCCTTTATTAAAGTGCTAGGCAACAGTCGAGATCTCTAACAGTCTAGCACTGAAAAATATGCAATTCACAAAGCTTACAAGAAAATAAATCGACTACGTTTGAGAACAATTCATTACAAGAAAATTGATTTAATAACATAGTAATATTATAGAGAAAAAAACAACATAAGGAACTAATACAATAGTAAGAATTAGTAGTGAACCGTCAACAATAAACAAACCGCAAGTAATCAATTATAACTTATAAGGGTGTACCTTGAATAACTGATAAAACTCGAATTCAGAAAATCTAGAGTTACAGTAAATAATTAACTTAATAATAATTTTATTAATAGTAAGATTGCTAGTTTATAAAAATAATTTTAAATAATAATAATAATAGGACTTATAACAACCACACAATTTTGATTATAACAATACAAAATTAACAACATAAAGACAAAATGTCTCCCCGTCACAATAAAATACGTAATAAATATGTACAGTATATATACCTAAAATGTTTTAATATTAATAGAAAAATTATGTATTTTAATATAAATACTTGGTTTTAATACTAAACCTGCCTGGTAATGTAATTACTGCAAGATTTTAGTTTCAAACAACAAATTAGAATATGCGATTACCACTGTTAGCAAAAAAGGTTAACAACCTTGTTCACTTCAACCGAAACATTATTGTGGAGTTGTAGTAATGCAAAACCTCAAAGCTGTTCTTGCTCATTGTCATACGCATACAGGATTAAGCTTTTTACAACATTAATGTCTAGGTTTCAATGTGTTTAATTTTTTCTCCCCCACCTTTCACGCCCTTGGACCTGCTGATGTGAGCTATGCTAATGTGATAATCGTATCTGCCTGCGCGTTATACCAATAATATTTGGATACGGACTAACGAACTTCGATCAACTTTGCAGACCTTAAGTCCAATGTTCTTAGGAAGGGCCTTATCTGAAAGCTATAAACGTAACTGAATCTATTTTCACGTATGCATACATAAAGTCATGTGATCTGCAGCTGTCACAATTGATAGCTATTACCAATACCTATAAAATACAAATTAATAATCAATTTTGGCCACAAAAAATATATTTGTATTTTATAAAAGGGGCTTTATATTAAAAATGACCTGTACACATATACACCAAAAAGGACCTTTTCTCCAAACATTTATCCAGCTCCATCAGAGATTAGACTACGAATAATAATAGACGAATTACCTCATATCTTCTCCTAAAAAAGTACCTAACATATTTAGCTACTCTTATCAATGTGTGCGTACCTCTACTTTTGCCATTATAATATGAAAATATATAAAAATATTATTATTTTATATTCTTTAAATTTAAAAAGGACACCTGAACAAGGGTATCAAACCTAGGCCATTTGGATTAGTTTCCCGTGTCCAGATGTAATTTTTTAATTTAAAGAATATGATATTTATATGCATCTATAACCGTAATAAAAAAAATTAATAGCTTGTCTATTTCATCCTTCAATATTATTTTAGATAAGGTGTCGGACAGTATAAAACAAATTTGAGAAAGGATAAAATAACTTGTTTTATGTAGTGGTAAAAATATACTGAGTAGGTTTTTAAATACATTTCTACAAATAACTGTGCCCTATATTTGTACAGTAACATAAAGTAACCGTAATTTCAGTCTAATTTACAAGTAAGTAGGCCATTGTTATGCCTGAGTTTTAAACCTACATGCATACTACTTTATTTTAGCATCAATGTAGGATCATTTTTTGTTTACAGAGCACTCAATCCCAGCAACTGGGCTTCCCAAATTTCTCTGAAAATATTATAATATTTGGCTCTCAAAAGTGATGAATTAAAAAAAAAAATTAGCGTCCACCCACAGTTGAAACACTAATAATATCTTCACTTTAAAATTTCCTGGTGTAAAAATCCCAAACAATGATATCCTAGCCTCCAAATATGAAGGAAAGCCTAAACTTATTCAAAAATTTCCTCGCATCGGTAGGTTATATAAAATTGTAAGCATGTGGACCAAACACTAAGCTCGTCTACTCTGGTTTTATAATGACGAGGAGGTCAAGGTTATAATTACGGTTGGATGTACAGAGGTTTAATTTTCCTAAATTGTTTTTCACTCTACCTACATGAAAATGAGGATACATTTATTACAAATACTCCCTAATCATTTTATAGCTAAATTCAAATAGCTTGGATGGGTAGTTAGACGCGGTGCGATAAAAATGTGAACCCTCTCTTGGTTAATTTTTGTGAGTAAAACTGCCTGAGATGGCTTATAGGAGAATTCGGAGATTACTAACACTAACATCAGATATGAAACCAGAGTAAGATATCTACTATGCTATGCTTACTACCTATGACTACGACAGGCCTAGCAAGCCGATAGTGGAAAATAATATATGTCTTGAGTAAAAAAACTGACCCAGGCCACAGGCTAGAAAAAGATTACAGATTTCAATTCATTTTGACGAATTAAAATATTACATATTCCTTCTCTCATTTAGACATTGATTTTTGTGTAATCTTATTAAGAATGATATTATTATAAAGGCTTTGTTTAGTTGTTGTATTTTATTATGTAACTCTTAGGGGTTGCACTAAAATAGTTTTTACCAACTAGGATCATACACGATATGACATGCAGTCCAATTTCCATAGGAAGGATCTTTTGAAACTATAACTTTTTTTTGCAGCCATAATTGAATCTATTCTACTCTTTACTAGTAGTATTTTGCAGGAATTGGTAGTATTTATCAAAAGTGACAGCTTCAGATAACACGACTTGACGTATGCACACGTGAAAGTAGATCTAGTAGTTTTTCTATAATGCCCTTACATGACAATTGGACTGCTTCAATAGTGAGTGTTTGGGCGTGATTTTGATTATTAATGGTGTCTCTAAAAATGCTGCTTACTAATTATGCTCACACAAGATATGATATTTTATTAGAGATGTGTCTTGTTGAGCGGTTGTGTGCTGTCATTTAAATATTTGGAGTGGAACTTAAAACTGTTTTAGGTTATAACTAGTTTTATGTTAAAGGTCATGTTAAATAAAGAGGCCACTTGTCTAACTGTTGAATGTTTCTATTTGGATCTTTGATGGTGACACTAAAATACTGTTTACTAACTAGTTTCACATACAGTTTGATAAATCATTAGTGAGGCATACGCACCATTGGGGACGCGGACTAAATGTTAGGCTCATCTAGTTTAGTTGGTCAGTAATGGAGTTCGAATCCCTGCTGGGTTTACTGAGAGTGATTTTTCCTAGGTGGTTTTCCCCTCTTTCTCCGCGAAAAAGGAGAGTATAATTCCCCTTAATTCTACCTTCCTCCAGTGCCGGACTCACATATGTGGGGCCTCGGGGCGGAATACAGTGTGAGGGCCCCCATAAAACTATGCAAACTACATCATAGCGTGTCTGAGGAAAGGTAAAAACTAAGAAACTCTTTGATTTTACACAAGTGTAATAGTAAAAATAAAAGGTTAATTAGGATGCATAAAAATTTAATAAAAACAATCATTATATACAAACATTCCTTTCTTCCTTTGCAGCAAACATGTCAATTAGCGCTTATGGTGTGTTTTTTCTTGTTGGGGCTTGTGGGGGCTCCGGTTTGTGGAGACCCCGGGGTGATCAGGTGATCGCCCCCCTTATATTTGGCATCGCCTTCCTCCTCTCTACCCCATTAACGCAATTAAAATGTGTATAGCAAAGATGGGCAGAGAAGCTGAAATATCGCGAGACATGTTTTTACGAAATTTTACTAGCACATTTAAATGAATATCAAAATATTTGTCAAGTTAATTTTAGCATTTTTAAATATGAATCAAATAACCAAAGCTATTATTTCTGCGTTTAGTGAGGATTACTCCATCTAGATATCAATTTCTAGAATTTTTAAATATGTTTTACACACATGAAATAAAACGAATTAGACAGGATCTTCTTGTGAAATTGACTACTTGGCATTCTACTGTATATGCGAATAATGGTCAATGAGGTCAATTTTAATGACAATAAACGATGAAAAACTATACATATTTTTACTAAGTAGCAGACATCATAGTTCTTGGCCTTTTTGCATAAATATTTAGAAAAATTAATACAAACTGAACTATTACAATCTTTTTCTTAATTCTATTATAACCAATACAAGTTTATACTCTAAGAAATGTATTTTCCTCAACCAATGACCATTGGTGAAGAAGTAAATATGTATTTGATCTAGATTTTATGATGGTCGTATTGTGACGAAAGATAGATGTTCAATATTTAAGAATGATAAATTTAGCATTTTTTTATCCATACCACTTGAGTTAATTTTTTAAAAGTATTTTATTTACCATCTTTTTATACCAAAATATAACTTTTTATTTAGAAAAATCCAATAATTTTACTTACCGCTAATCAGGGTATATAGAGATATGTATTAAGACACGGTATAAAACCTATTTGTCAAGGCTGCTTAGTGATATTTTGGTTATTTCACTTATTTGGTTGTTTACTAACGAGAATACTTGTAAATGCACCCATCTAAAATATAAGCCAGATATCAATTTCATCATAATGTGTGGTAAACTCAGGTAGTTTGGCAGCACTTATAAATAAGGTGGGGATCTAGGCTCTAGGGAGCGCGAGGAAAGACCCATATTTTTTACAGTTTTATAGCTAAACACTATTTGGTCAAACTAAAGCAGATATTTCTTCTATACAAACATAGAATTTAATTTTCTTCACATGGTGATTTCAACATTTCTTGAATATCTGTCAACCGTGTCCTGGAATTTAATGACAACTTTTTCTCTGCATTTAAATAATTGTTAGATAATGCCACGATGCTCATGATAGATATTCAACAACTGTTAATATCGCCATCTGAAGATAATTACACTCTATGTTTGAATCGGTTCATAATAGTTGGGCCACGGTAACCTGGTCCCAAAAGTTCATAGCTTAGTTGAGCCACGGTCATCGACCAGGAGGGTTATCGTTATATAGTTTAGTTGGACCACGGCCATCGACCAGGAGGGCTATCGGAATAGCTTATTTGGACCACAGTCATCAGCAAGGTCTTTAACTTGGGAAATATATTGAATAAAAGAGCCAAGTTTTATTCCTACCGTTCCTGCCATCTATGTAGTATAAGCAAGAACACCAAGTGAAAGCTCTACTCATCAATGTATAAGTGTTGCATATTATGCTATGATGAGCACTGCTGCTGCACTAATTGTGAGATGGGTATTCCATCAAAAATAAGAATTTAACAGATGTTGTAAATTGTCTAAGTTAATAGGGTACAAAATTAGAGTAGGACTTATCAATTTTAATAAGCCTAGGCCATGTACATTTTATAATGACTTATGCTTTACGTTAATTTATCTCAGATAGGTCTACTGTATTAATGCAAGTCCAACTTTAATAACTGTCAAAATAGCTTGGTTTGATTGTGTCTTATTCAAAATTTCGCAAGAAAATTTATAAAAAAAGATCAGGCAAACCTCATCAATCCAGCGGTGTCCTTTCCTTTGCCAATGCTCCCACTTTAGGTTGGATTCCCAAATTATACTCCTTTTGAGATAAGCTGGAAATATTTCTAATTTACAATTTTCTATTGTATGACTGCATTTCACAGCACTACATATATGTGGCATTTTGCTTCAGTAATAAGTTAAGTTGAAATAGCTTTAACACTAGGTCAAGTAGCCATAGGTAGAGCTCACATAGAATTAAAAGTTATATATGAAATGATTCACGCATTAATGAACATTATAAAAGTGCAAAACAAATATCTTGCACTCTCACAGCACTGCAAATGTGTGGCCTTTTGAATCGGTAATCGAGTAAATTTAAATGCAAAAAGTAAAATTTAAAATAATTCAGGAATTAAAGTTAGATATAAGATAATTCAGGAAATGAATAAATATAATTAAACTGCAAAACACTCTTACAGAAGTATAAACGAGACCAACAAAGCCGAACCGAGAGGAACCGAATCTCGTACACCCTCAAAATAGTGGGTCATTGTTTTCGTTTTTCTTTTATTTTCTCGTTCCTGGTTGGATATTAGCATTGCCATAAGGGAGAATGGCTAGCGAGTACTCATCAAGGAACGCAACAAGGTTATTCTAGTGCTACCAACTTAATCACGCCTGCTTACATATCAAGGAACATTTACACTGGAGCAAACGAGCATTCGGAGAACACGCGCTGAAATTCACTGCCATTCGCTCCTGCTCTAGTTGGAGTTGTTCAGAACTGTTCAATGGTCGTTTAGACCGTGGAGAACAACAAGAGAATCGTTATTAACAGCACTGTCAGCAAAAGATCCACCCCTTCGTGCCCATTCCTGTTGTAATGCTACCCTCCTTAGAACTTTATCGTCAAAATGAGGATAGTAAGGAATTTATTTTAACTTCACTTCTGATGGTCCAGCCTCGACTACGTCTGCTATGTCCTTCTAAGCATCATGTTTTTCCTTGAAAGTTTAAATTATGGGTCAATTGGGTCCTATAAACACTTGTGTGCACGGTACTCCTAAATTAAAACTAGTGTGCTTTCCACAGCCCACTCCAGTATGCACTACTACACCAGGAAACCACGACAGTCACTACTAAATTATGATTGCTAAGCCAGTATGAACATTAGAGCTTAGAGCTAGAAATGTAGATACACTAAATTATTATTATTAGCACCACGTCTTACTACCCGTTCGGGTTATACGCACTTAGGCTCATGTGTAATGGTAGGGTGATTATGAGATGAAATTGAGAACCTACAGTTTAACGTGGAATCCGAACCACGGTGGAGGCCTGGCATTCCTCACATTCACAAGATGTCTTGTCAGAGGTGAAGGAAGGGTTTGGTAATCAAATAAATCTTTGCCGGGACCGAGGATTGAACCCCGGCCGCCAGCATAGAAGTCTGACAACTTACCCCTGGACCACCAGGTCACCTACAGATACACTAAAATAAAAGATGTAGAGCTGTACGCGGGCAACGTCTGAATGGAGACTGTACACACCAGAACGAATAACGAACAGTGGAGATCACGAATTTCCTTTAATAATTTGGTCAAAGACCAACAACAGATGGATCATCAACAAATTTGAACCGAATATGAGTGAACACTGCCAAATTGTGTTCGCTCACGTTCGCTCCTGTTCGCAAACTGTTTACACCCAAGCGAATTCTCCATTCACTAAGTCTCATTCGCTTGTGCTCTCCCACGTTCGCTCCGGTGTAAATGTACTTTCAGATGGCAGCACCTGCCGTTTATTACGCTATAAAACCGTGTTTGCAGCGCAACCCTATATCCAAGATAGAACTAGCGCCGTAATATTAAGGTTTTTAAAAGGTTGAAATATTGGGAGGTCTGAGCACCCCTGAAATATTTTTGGGGGTGCTTAATATGCAAAGAACCCTCGCAGTTGGCGCCTATGCATGTAGCCTCGGCACAGTCTGTTCATCACCTTACTCGTTTAAGCCACATAGTTGCAATGGTGTTCAAATTAGGTCACTGCATCTCATATACTGTCTTACATGATTTAGACGAAGTACTTTGGCGTAAAGTAATATGGGAAAATTACTCTCAAAATGTTCCAGTTCCAGCTAACATTATAAAGAATCCATCCCTCTTCTTACTTGGCGCTAGTAACGACAAGGATTTTGTGGAAGAAACATTAAGTGCCAAGAATACAACACATGTTATGGCACTGGTCTTGAATCAAGAAAGCAATGAATTTAATTAGGTTGAAAATCTTTGAACAATAACAACATATGAGATTATTCGAAGTCTAGACATTCGATATACTACATCACTTACATGTCAAACACTAAGGGAATTTCAACATCCGAAAACAGCACCACTTTATAATTCTTATATGGAGATGGCTCCAACACAGAGCTCTGCAGACAATAACAATTCCAATTTAAACTCAAGTTTGTTTTCACTCTCCTTCAACTTTGTACCTCAAAGGTTGTTGGTGCATAATGCAAGCTATTCATTCTATCTACATAAAACACCTTTCATACTGCCAGATATAATGTTCCTTAAACTTTGTACCTAAAAGGTTGTAGGTACATAATTTGAGTTATACGTTCTATTATCTACATCTAACATAAACCTTTCATACCCCCAGATATAATGTCTCTTGCACTTTGTTCCCCCAAGGTCGTTGGTACATACGTATTGCGTATTGTAACTAAAACGGGATTTGACAGCGAGAACAATTTAAAACTAATCGAAGATCCTGAATTTCCTGGATGGTTCCCTTTTCAACAATTACTGACTAAGTAACTCTTCCATTGTTACCATATTTATTTTCAATGAATCATCCCAATTATGCTCGTGATGTTACTTTTTATATACAAGACATGCTCCAACTGCCAGAAAGTGTTCTAAATGTATTTTAAAAAGGCATGTTGTCGGTGAAAAGGAGTCCAGGCACATTTAATGCAATAGCCAGTAGCGGATTTAAAATATTTGCGCCCCTAGGCCCAATTATAATATGCGCCCCNGTGCCCCCCCCCCCCCAATTTTTTAAGGGTTTTAGGAGGTTTCGGAAGAAAGAGATGTGAATGGGAATGGGGTGGGGGGTAGAAGTAAGTATTCGAGAAAAGATTTCTATGAAAGAAAATCAGGCATGTACAGTACATGCTATAAACGTAATTATCAAAAACAAAAAATTAAAATAATTTTATCTGAAATGTGCCACCCCCTTAAGCCGCCGTGCATAGTGGGCCTATAGTGTAAATCCGCTTCTAGCAGTAGCTTGTGACATAGCTTTTGAACAGTCACAGATAAGGTCATCTGCAGTTACAAGCTGTGTTGGATTCATTCTCTCATAATGAATGGAATCTTTTTAGAGCTAATAGAGACGAAGCTGACATTAAAAAGTTTGATTCTGCACCTATAAGAAAAAAAATCTATTCACAGAAGAGGATGAAATTTTAGGCTTATACAATACATATAACGGAAAGATAGCAGAAGAAAGTGTAGTATCAAGTATACTGAAATTATAAGAACATGGTGAAAAGTTGTTATCAGACTTCCTTGATAAACGCTCTAAGAAACGAGGAAAAAGTGTCTTTGACGATTTAGATAGAACAAGTTTCAGAAATTTCAACTAAAGTTCTAAACAATAAGAGCCTACCAACCAGATAAAAGTATCTAAGGAACTAGATAAAACTAAAGAAATAATTGACGCTCAAAAAATTGCAATGCTTTCAGTTCCGCGAGAATATAATCTGAGGTCAATATTGCAAGTAATGAGCTACTTAACTACCCTAGAGCTTTGTCAGACAAAGATGGCTATCTGAAAAAACCCAGCGAAGCACGTAATTATTAATGCTATTGAAAGCGAAATAAACTCCGCTGGCGATTTGAATCACGTCCAACTGTTAAATACACATATTTGATGGGAAGGTTCTTGTCTTCACTGTACATCTGGCTAAATACACAACATTTGGAGAGTTTTCTACAGCATTCTACATTTACGTCACTTCTTTCTTCCCATGATCCAATGTACACAGAATTTACTTTGTTTTCGTTAGGTATGGTGACATTTCTATCAAATATATGGAAGCAAAAAGTCACTCAAATGGCTCTAATCCTACAGAACTGAACATCTTAAGACAAACTATTAAGATACCCAATAACCCCAAGAATTACACAATTGGTGATTTCTAGAGGATAAACTGATGAAACTGAATATTTTAAAATTTAAGGCACTGTAATATAAGAGGTTTACGAACTAAGGTCCAACTATACAGAAGCTGGCATAAGAATTTACGTCCATGCGTTCCATGCTGTACAACCCAGTTTGTAAATAATTATTCACAGCTCTCACACAGAAGTGTTTGTTCTGTCTGTACATTTTTGGGCAAAACCTAAAAACTCCAATTATTTAGGTCTTTAGTTGAAAATAACATCAACATGATCGCGTCTACTGGGGTGCCACCTAGTGTCAGATACATTAGGAGTCACAACTACCAATGTTCTTCCAGCTGTCCATGCCTTTACAGGTTGTGACACGACAATCAAAATATATACAATAAATGCCGCCTTCATAATGGAAAAAAGTGACGCACATGACGCACTTAGGCCATTAGGAAATGGATTTCCTCTCACTCCCTCACAGTTAATCGCTTTGCAACAATTCCATTTAAAATTAATAAATAAACCAGGACAAACTTCTTACATTGCCCACTATATCTGTACCTCACATTCTCTGGACATAGGGATAGTGTTAGGGATCATTTCTTGCACTTCAGATGCTTTAAATCAACATGCGTTACGAGCATCTTCCCCGACGTACTTAAGGATTAATTCTGTTAGCCCTTTTACGAGTCACTAAACTTTAAGGATTTTGCATACGAAGAACAAATTATTGAACTTGCACTGAAATATCTCACAAGAAAAGCAGTGCCTTATGACTTAATTTCACTATGTTATTGCAGAAAAAACTGTATGATATTTAGTTGTGCTTGCAAATAAAAAATCTTAATTGTGTACCACTATGTGCTTGTATTGCCAAATATTGTAAAAATGTATCAGTATGTGTTACACTTGATTGATGGACATCACTATAATTTATTTATTGAATAAAGTGTATTAATGTTATTCTTTTTTCGTCTTTACTGAACAATCTATACTCATTCATTACTATACAGATTTATTATTTTCTTCAGTTCAAATAATAAGAAAATGCTTCAGTGAGAAATGCTTTGGCCCGCAATAACTGGTGGCAATATTAAGTTTATTTTAATATCCCCAACTAGTAAAATAATTAAGTGACTGAATAATGTGTGTTAGAAATAGGTGGGAACTGTTCCATTAAGTGATAACAATTTTTGTAAAGAAATGAGTAATTCCACTTGAAGCATGAAAAGTTTAGATTTTTTATTTATTAAGTAGGCTACCTATAACGATTTTTGAATTTTTACGTGAAAACAAGAGGAGATATCCAAAAATGTATAGTAACGAAGTTTAAACAATATTTTATGACCTTCCTGGTAAAAAAAAATAGAATTACCTAGTTTCCGAGCTATAAATTACGGCTAAATTTTTGCTCCATTTTTAGGTTAAATGAGTGAGAAAATTTGTTCAGTCCACCATACCATTTATTTTTATTTTACTTCACTAAAACTGTTTAACCAAATTTTAATAATATTGTGCCCTTTAAATGAATTTTTGAATATTACCTAATTTTTTATTAAAGGTAATTTAAAATATTTCAATGAATAGTTTAATGTATTTGAAAGGAAAATAAATTTCATTTATGTTTTAATGTGTATTTTTAACATACCGGTACGTATTGACTTTTTTTTAGTACTGTGTCTTACTCCTCGTTTAGGTTATACACTTATGTACTAATTACGCTAGGGGTTTTAGGGATTAGGAAGTAAATATGTATGGGAAGTTTATCAATATTTGCATGGAAGGAGAGTGGAAAACAATTAGTGTAAACACTATCCTCATCACATACGACCGAGATTCGACTCAACCCGTTGTCGGCAGTATAGTCTACTTCGAGAGTGACACCTTAGACCATGTGACCACTGAAGCGAGCTATTGACTGTTAACTGTAACATTATCGACTGAACTTTTAAGTATAAAAATGTAACGAGAAGTCTTTAAGGTCAATAAATAAGATATTGTTGATGATTCAATTTTAATACTTCAATCCTAATATTATAGTTCTTATCATATTATTCCTTATGTCAATAATGATTTCTAAAATAAATATTATGCAGTAAGGATAATTGAGGGAAAATGTGTTAGTATTTGCTTTAAGATAAGTGTGAAAACAACAGTCGTAAACTCAATGAACCAGTCCAGGATTCTAATTTTAATCTCAGCCCTTTGACTCAGGTAAACTTATTCAGAACACGATTATGTATTCCTGAACTAGCCACCAACAAATGTTTATAATTTGTGTTTGATAGATTTATCTGAGAATCCGAAATGAGGTGGACATGTGACCTATTGATTTTAATGCTTGTCTGTCATGGAATGGGAGATGAACAGAACGCCCCATCCGATTCTGAATCTGGAGCAACTTTTCTGCACACGGTTATAGATCAACTTCACAATGAACGTCAGAAACCTTCAACCCATGGAGAAATGATGTTCATAACAGATCGTGAAACTGAACCAAAATCAGTAGAGGAGATGAAGATTATGGGGCCAACACCTATTCCCGAAGTAAGTACAATATATTTACATTTGCATATAACATTATTTAGTTACAATAATCAAGTATTTTTTATTAATGCCACAGAGCAGACGTTGCGTCAAAGAAGTACAAGTGTTGCCAACACGTAATTTTTATTTTATCTTAGTAATTCACTGACTTTAAAGTTACAATATGTATTCTATCTTTGGCACCACGTCTTATTACATGTTTGGGTTATACGCTTATGTACTAATTACACCAATGGTTTTAGAGATGAGGAAGGTTATATTTGGAGGTAGTGCACTATCACTTGCGTGGATAGATAGAGTAAAAACATTTGTAAAACTACCCTCAGTACACCCAACCAAGATTCGAGCCTCTATCTCCCCATCAGTGGCAGTCTAATCTACTACGAGATTGACGCGGCAACCACAGTGGGTTGCACTATTTATTAAATGGGCAAATGTTGATCCCTATCAAAACACCTCTACTGATGGTTACAGGAATAACTGTTACCTTCAATAGCAGTCATTGATACAAAATTTATCATAAGTTATAATTATAACTGACCAAATCTAAACAAATCAAACAGGACCGGACACGTCCTTAGGAGGAACTTTCTTATCCACAACGTCATAGAAAGAAAGCCTGAGAGAAAGATGAGTTTAGGAAGAAGGAGAGTTCAAATAGTGGATGACTTGAAGGAAAGCAGGAAATTATGTAAGCTGAGAGAGGAGCCAGAGGAAAGGTCGCATTGGTGGTATAAGTTCATTGACAACATGAATGGACCTGCCGTAAGACTGAACACCAAATAATAATAAAAATAATCTTATACAGTATATAGTCAGAAAAGTATAGCGTTGATTTTCTAGACGTGAATTATCCGGACGTTAGCTATCTGAATGCTTTTTAATTGAAAGTAAACTGTCTGAAACGTAAATTATTCGAATTAGGATTCGTTAGCAAGTTATTACAGTAAGTAGTCATAAATAACATACATACATAACAAATCACGCCTAGTTCCATCAAGGGCCCGGGTGCAAATAGTTTTTTCGGACCCCTTTCCATTACACTAATATGCAGCATTTTAGACCCCTCACAACCCTAAAAAAAACCCTCACAGACTGTCTAATTTTCTCTCGATGGGCCTGTCACGCCGTCCTCATACGGGGTAAGCAAGAGACTGTTCATATAGCTCAAAATACAACAACTCCATAATTAATAAATCCTCACAATTTTTCTCCACACTTTCCTATCTTTGCATACTCCCTTAACTTCAACAACATCCATACACTTAGTTATACATGCTCTTTTATTCTTAAAAACTCTTAATGTTTTTGTTTTTCACACATTCGTCTACAACATTTAACCACTTCTTACATGGCCTACCACTTACTTTTGATATAAACATTCTTCCATAATATATTTTCTTCGTCACTTGATCCACACTCATCCTCTGAAAATGCCCAAACCAACGTAAGACGCCTCTTTCACATTGACTTATTGGCTTTCCTTTCAAACCACACTACTTCAGCAACCCTTCGTTACTGACTCTGCTGATACGAGTTTTTCATCATGCATTTCTTAGATATCATATCCCAACGACATTCACCTTACTCTTGTGTTTCTCCTGACACACCCACTCCTCACATCCATACAACAATGTTGACATTAACACATTTTAATATACTGCCATCTTTTTCGCTTTCAATACTGCTTCATTCTTTGCAATAGTCCACTTACATCCAAATACTTTCCGAGATACATCCACCCATCTGTAGATTTCACCGTCCGTCTTTATATTTTTACAAAACATTATGCCCTGATACACACAATCATTTATTTGTTCTAACAGGTTTTCATTTATACTAAGATAACTATAATTTTCTGATTAATCCTTATCACAACCCATCACCTTAGTTTTGGAGACATTTATATGAAGATCCATTATACCTGTCGCCACATTCAAACGATTTAATGCATTCTGTAAGTCACTTTCATTCTCAGCCATTAATACGGCCTCCTATGCATAAAGCCATTCACATTTTCGATTTGCACAGCAACCACGTCCTCATAAGCATCCTTCATACACTTGTCCATTAATACATTAATCAACTATAGAGACATAACGCAGATTTGTTTAACAGCCTTTTCAATATCAAAACATTTACTTAAAGCTCCAACTAACCTAACGCACGGTTTACTGCCATTATACATCACCATAATTGCATTTTCTAACCATGTATCCACACCACACTCTCTCAGAATATACCATAACATACTCCTATTCACCTGATTGTACGCTTTCTCCAGGTCAACAAATGCACAGTTCACTTTCTTTCCTGCTGCCATCCATTTCTTAGTCACTTATTACAATGGAAATATCTGGTCAACACAGCCCCTACTTGCCATGAAATCACTTTCCACGTCCCAAATCTTGTCCGCAGTTTTTTAAAGCACTATTTCAATTAAAACTATTAAAAAAATGCTTAGAATAATCAAAAAACTAATTGCCCTATAATGTTTACATTTTCTCTTACTGTCTTTGCCTTTGTATAAAGGAAAAATTACAACATTTTTACAATTATTAGGAACATTCTAAATCCCAGCACACACATTGGACTCAAAGATTATGGTAAAAAGTACCTTACCCCACACTTAAGAATCTCACTTGTGATCTCATATACGCCAGCAGCTTTCCATTCTTTAATATTTTCACATTTTTAAACACCTTAATCTCGTTAGCTATTTCACTCATCATAGCAGTATCCCTATTGTCTGCTACTTTCTCTACGTTATCGCCATATAATTGCTGAAAATACTCCCTCTAGTGCTTTATTATACTGTTTTCTTCCCGGATCATCTCATCACGTTCATTTTGAATACCATAGATTTTTCTTTACACTCCTTGTTTGGTTTTCTATAACCACTTCCAGAACAGTTTATTTCCTTCACAATAACTCCGCATCATTTCTCCTTCTTATTATCTAATTTACTCCTTAGTCTTCTTTACTATTTTCTTTGCATCCATCTTTTTCTCATTATACATGTTCCACAACCTATTAAAATCTGTTTCACTCTCCACAGCAATAATTCGTTTGTATGGTACTTTCGTTTCTCTCACAGCTTCTTACACCTGTTCACCCTCATGCATCTGTTTTTTTCAAGTTTCCCACCACTAAAACTCCACACACATCTTTCGCACAATCGACTACGGCCTCTTTTATTCTGTTTCAATAACTTTTTATATCGTTAACAATTAATTTTGAGATTCCATTCATGTTATTGTAAAGTTAAATTTTCGCCCATCAATCTTTCATATTACGCTCTCACGCTCTTATTCTGATATTTTTACACTTTCATTCCTACTTGCTTAGTACTATTGCGCTGCTTTCTCACACAATTTTTCTACCTAATTTAACTATTTAGATAATTATGAAGTGATCCGTTCCACATTCAGTTCCACGCACAACCCTGGTATTCTTTACTAAATTTCCAAGTCTCTCATCATGTATCACAAAATAAATAATCGTTTTAGAATCACCCTTTTTCAACGTATACAAGTGCCCGTTGTACTCGCCCCAACATGTTGACCCGCTGTCGAACACGCTTGTTGGGAACTAAGAAATTACACCCGCGCACGACACACTGTTCTGGTCCGCGCTGAGCGAACGGTAGACCCACTGGTTCACTCACTGGACATGCCACGGTGCATTGGTTCACTCATGGAACACGCTGACCACCACCGGCCACACTAACCCAGACACGCCGATCCACTCACTTCCCCTCATTACTCTATCCTACACTTGGACTGGGGATCCTTCGTTGACCACCGACCGTGTATGTATATTATGTATGCATATATATATATATATATATATATATATATCACAGTTAAGAGTCTGGAATCCTCAATTTCTTGGCTACTCTACTCTATTCGAAGTAAATTAGCCCAAATTATTCTAAACGTGTCTCTTTTCTTTCACTTACTCTCCCCTCCCCCATATCCTCTCCAAGCCCTCGAGCTGTGTGGCTGATTGGCTACCCATTAAGCAAGGATATATATAATTCGCCCAGACAGATGACAAGCTTGTCAGCCACGCACCCCTAAGAGTCGGACACTAATCTCTTTACAGTAACGACACTAACGACGCTAACAGTTCTCATGACTAAAATTCGTTAAGGTGCATCATTAGCTTGGAGAAATCAACTATATGTTTACGTATTAGTTTTGTGTTTTATGTTTAATTTGATATTTTGATATGTTTAGTAAGTGCTTATTAAATATTTAGCTAAGGTCTGAATAAATTAGAGCCGGTCTTATGACTCCTGTATAAATATTAATCAGACAGATAAATATTTATATCGGGTCGATAAGTTAAAAGTGCGTCTTATGACTGCCAGGTAGCGTTTATCTGCCAGATGAAATGTATTTAGCCATCACATTTTTATCGGGAGGCTTAAGTACTTGATAACTTTTATCTGAAAGTTAAAATGGTTGTTGCCATAGTGACGCATTGTTTTTCATTAGGTTTCACCTATCAGAATCTGTTTTTAGGTTAAAATCTTGGTTCACATATTTAGTAGGCACAGGCCCAGGCTCCAACTATATAAAGTTAGAACTTTTAATTCACACTTTTATATAAACTGACAAGCTATTTGTAAAGTTATATTTATATAAGAACAAATGATCATAATGTGGGTACAATAAATGAAATTTTGTAAACGTTGTACCCAACTATTGACCACATTTTGGCAGACACTGAACTTAGTACTTGCAAGACATCTTAGCTTATGTGACCACGTGACGCCATCTGTTTACTCGCCATTATTTAACAAATTTTGAGCTTTGTAGTCACTTTCCATGTAGTAGCGGTAGCAGTATGGCTTATACGTATGCGAGCACAAGTAAAAACAGTACCAACCCTGCGTTTTCTGCATAAAACATATTTATCCTTCAGATAGCTATCCGGCAGATAAATTCAGTTCATAATACGCGTAAAATATTAAAGTGGCTGATAACCTTTACCTGGTCGCTAAATTTAACCTCCCGATAGCAATATTTATCTAGTAGTCATAAAACCGGCTTTTGGAAGGTTAATTAGAAAAAAACTGAACCAACAAACTCATCTATATTGAAATGCAAATCACTTAATGTAGTTTATTCTCATCACAACAACTTGAAATTAAGACCTAGCCTTCTAGGGTCAGTGTTAGTAAGCCAGGGTTCAATTAACTCTGGTTCCTGTTTGAAAGGTCAAGGAAGAATTAATATTTTGGTATGTACCAAATTTTCAAGAAAGCGATAGTGTATAAAAACACTTTTCGAAACCTAACTATGGTTTTATGAATGTCATGAATGAAGGAAGATCTTAGGTTTTAATACATTTTTAATATGTGTTGATATCTAAATGCAGACGTTATATAATAATTCTCCTCTCAAGACACATTCACTGCGATGGTTTTGATTGAGATGAAACATAATAATGTGACCTATTTAATGTGTAGAAAAATTTGCAAATAAACCTATAAAAATGTTTTTCTTAAAATTGTATATAATTTTTGTCTTACTTTTTGTTTGAAAGACAGCTACACACAGTTCATTAAAGAGTACTTCATGGTATAAGGAAACTTTACCTCCTCCACCCCCACCTTTGTCCAAGGGGGAGTTGGAAGCTTTGTATCAGGCTGCGGTGAATAAGGGGACCACTCTCGATCTAGCTTCACTATTCAAGGACACTAGCATTACGCAAGACCTCCAAGGTCTTCAAAGTTTGGCTGCTCCGGCGCAAGCAGGACATGAAACGCTTAAAGATTCCACCAATGCCAATACTCCTGGTTACTATTACTATTTCTACCCTATAAATAGTTTTAATAAGGGTGAAGAAAAGAACAACAATAAGGAGGTACATGCATATTAGATTTGAAATTTAGTTTTAATTTTGAAATTTCAGATATTAGATAGTTTATTTTGTAAGAGATTTGTTTAGCTTATTTGTAGAAAGTAATCTCACAGCAAGAGAAAAATTTGTAAGAAAATTATGCATGGCCATAAACAATATTGACTATGTGCTTTGAAATTAAGTGTTATTTTCTGGTAAATTTTGAAATAACTTCTTGAATTTAAGGTTACAAAACAGGTGATGTATCGGTTTTTCTTAAATGCTTATAATATAAATCCCTTGGATTGATGAACCAACTTATTTGGAGCATGTAGGAGTACCAATGGAAATATACTTATTAAATTATTCCAATGAGGTCAACTACCTGCGGCCTTTTATGGCTAATCCACTTTTCCTAAAAATTGTAATCTTATTTACAAGCTAGATACTATTTTAAGTAAAGAATACTTCATTTATCTTGGAACGTAGCATTCTTCTTACCTTAATGATTACACTATTGTCCTATCGTAGGCCTATAGGCTACACCAAACTATAACCAAGAAAAGTAATCTACCATTCAGATGCCTTTCAGAAAATTTCATTGGCAAAAGGAGCTTTTATACTATTATGTATTTTATGTGGTTTCATTCATAGTAAACCATTTGGCAAATGTATATAATAATATCAGTATAGTATTAAAACATATTCATAATAAAAAAACTTGTTTTTAATACAAATCTTGGAAGCAATTTACTTTATTTATTTATTTCTTATACCTTAAAATATTTCTAACAGCAAAAGTTAATATAAAATGGCTATTTTTTTTCTAAATTTAACGCAAATTAATCACCCAAACCGACCCACAATCTACCTTGCGTTATATCAAGCACCTTACTTTATAAATTTCTTCCATGTTTATCAACAGAATGTAGCATTTGCTACAAACCAAGTTCCAAGCGTCAAACCCCAGTTCGCAGAAATGGTACCTACGGCTATGATGTTGCTTGAGGGTGGAACTAATGACAGAACTGTGGAGCCCCTTTTCGTCGCTATGGCTGGTTTCATAGGCATGGCGCTCATGTTCGTCTTCTCTGTGTTATTTTTACCCAAGTTTGGAACTTTGAGGTCAAGAGGAATCACAGCATTGAAAAATGTACCTGATGAACTGTCAGCACTCACCAAATTGGTCTTAGAAGCTATCGATGGTAAAGACTGCAGTGAGCGCATTGTTTGTGAGTTGGGAAGAGCTGTCAGAAAAATGAAGCTTGATAGTAAACCACTAAGGTAAAGTAACTGTAATTTTTTTTAAATATCTAGCAGGTATCCTTCACAGAAAACCAATTATATCAAACGTAGACAGGACATTTCTCACAAACTATGTATTAACTAGAGAATATCAACAAGTATTAGTACGCATTATCTATACTATGATATTAAAATATAAATGTGTTTGGTTTTAAATGTTTAGTGTAGTAATGAATAGAGAAGAATTTAATCTAGGTCCAGTCACATACAAAAAAATAAATATGTGAAATACATTAAAGTTCCATCGGTAACTCCTTAGTCTGAATACAGCAAAAAGAGGAAACAAATGTTTTTGGTCTAGTCTAGCAAAGGAAACGTGGAAATGTTAGATTTATACATGGTAAAATAGTTCAGAAATAAATGTTTGTATAGAATTTTAGTCTTATTATCTAATGTTAATAGTGGTTATCCGAGATAAGATTGTCAACAAAATATAATAGTATGGTGACAGTTAATTCTTCTGTATAATGCCAGTAGTTTCTGTAGATAAAAACTCGTATTCATTTGCTAATAAGATGAAGAGGGTGACTTTTAAGGAAATCTGTAACCATCTCCTCATAGAGATTGGAAAACCTATTATTGAAAAAAATACCCCCAAGTGCTGATTAATCTATTCACCATCTTTATATTTATCCTCATTGGGATTATATATATATCGTAAATCTCTTACCAAATCCAAAAGCTTATAATGCCCCCCACGATTAATAGCATAATGATTGGCGATGACAGCGGGGACTAACCCTCTGTTCTTAAGGTCTTAAGGCTGTTATAACCCACCGTGACCGTATCGTCAAGGGGTATAGGCACATTCGTGAGATAGCTCTAGACCAATGGTTCCCAACCTTTTGTGACCCATCTCCCCTTCCTGGAGGTTGACTAACACCTATCGCCCCCTTTTCATTTTATGCCTAATATTAATTTGAAGTAAAGTGTAAATAATAAAGCAGTTTTATTATTTTAAACAATTTAATACCGTATATAAAAACAACCAAAGGAGTTTTATCTGGTCACTCTTAAATAAAATAGAAAATAAATACATTTTTTAAAAAAAACAAAGAAGTGAAATAGTTAACTAAGATCATTGACGTACATTTAAAAAACAGGAGTACATGTTTTCATTTTTAAATTAGAATCTGGAAAGTTAAGAAAGTTGACAGTTAAAATTTGAAAAAATAAATGAAAGTTTGAAAAATTTGCTATTGTTTTATTTTACCTTTTCAATGGCTGCCTTATGCTTGGTGGATTTCAGTTAAAGCTTGAATATCCGGCTTTATGTTCGTCAAGTTCAGGCGCAGGTCTCCTTTGAGGCAAATGTCCAACTTATTTCTTTGTTTTGGGAGGATCTGGACAACAGAACTAAATCCCTTTTCAACTAAATATGTTGACGGGAACGAGATGAGAAGTGGTTCAGTTTTTCCCCACAGTTGTGGATAAGTGTCCATAAGCTTCACCCAGACTAACTCGTGACCGCTCTGCTTGAAAATGATTTTCGCCTCACAGTCATACTTCAGATCTAGAAACTCTGTCTGCAAAGAGTTATCAAGCCTATCCACATCTTCAAACGAGAATGGATCTAGAATCCAATCCGGAATTTGTAACTTGGTCAAATCTTCAAATCTTGATTCCATTTCAGTTTTTAACTGAGCAAGGTGATCAGTAAAAATTAGGATTTTGCCTTCTGGGAGTTCAGGAGTCTCGTTATCTGACACTAAATACTTTTTAAGGGTCGGAAACTGAATCAGCTCTTTACGGCCAATATTTACCTTGTGAATATCAAACTTGGCGATAAATGATGAAATAATTCCTTTGGCCTTGATAAGGCTCATCTTGTTTCCTTGAAGCCTTATATTGACTTCGTTCATCTTTTCAAAAATATCTGTAAGGTACTCAAGTTACAACTTGCGTTGCTTCAAATTCTCACTTAAAACACGATCAGACATGTCGAGAAACTCAGTAACCGTGTCAAATAATTCGAAGAAATGGCGCAAACAGTTTCCTTCCGTATGTAGAAGCAAGCGTTCGAATTCCTCATCATTTTCATGGCAAAGTTGTCGGAACAGACGGTCATCGAGGGTAATTAGCTTTGATCTTGTTGACACCAGTAATAACCAGTTGTAGGGTTTCATGCAGGACACCACTCAATTTTTTCGCAGCTAAGTGTAGACGATGAATGACACAGTGAATAGTGATGACCTCTGGCACTTCTTTCTTAAGGTGGACTAGAAACCCAGCATGACGACCTGACATGGCAGGAGCACCGTCTGTTGCGCAAGTGCTCATGTTTGTTAGGGGAATCTCTTTTTCCTCAAAATAATCTTGAACCGCTTTAAAAATCGACGATCCCTTCGTATCAGTGATCAAAGTTCTAGCAAACAACATTTCCTCGGTAATTTCCTTTTGTTCAGTGATAAACCTCACATAAGCTAATAAAATTTCTTTGTTATCAATAACAGTTGATTCATCAACCTGCAATGCAAGTTTACTTTTTTTCAACAAATTGGTGAGTTTGGATTCAACGTCCGTGGCCATTTCGTCAATTCTCCTGGAAACAGTATTGTTGCTCAAAGGAACCGATTGACTTTCTAGGGCCCTCACCTAGCATGATTTCAACAATTTTTTTGGTAGCCGGTAAAACAAGAGTTTCGCCAATTGTGTGAGGTTTACCACATTTCGCGATCAATAAAGACACCTCGTAAGAAGCAAGAAGACCTTTTTCAAGATTGGTTGCTCGTTTTTTAAATAATTCACTCACATTAGGCCGTTTATCAGCTTTAGCTTTGAGGTGTTGAAAACAACTAAGTTCTTTACTCACTTTATCACTGTGTACTCTTGATAAATTATTTTTTATTCGTGATAGGCTTCATGGCTTCATTACTAGTAAATGTTTTATCGCACAAAAGACAGTGTGGAAACTGCACATTTTGCGGTGACGCGATAAAACCGAATTTTAAATACTCAGCTGAGTATTGACGACACTTCTTCTTTTTTGAATTCATTGTGCATGAACTTCTACACTTTAAAACAAACGCACAAAAACAGAAAAGACACGCACAAAAACTGATGGTGAGGCACAGAAAGGCTAGTGAAAACTGAAGACGAATGTAGGTCAATGGCAAGTGTGTTGTGATGGCAGGAGGGGGAGGGCGTTGAGTCACCAGTCGCCCGCGCTGAGCAACAACAGGTGGGGACTGTGGAGAAGGGTGAGTGCAGTGAACTCGCCGGCTAAGAATAGCCAGTGACTCGTGCTACCCGGCAACTTCTACTGTACAGTACTATTTTAATTTTTCCCCCTTTGAGTACTCATCGCCCCCAAATCGCCCCCCACTTATTTATTGCCCCCAGGTTGGGAACCACTGCTCTAGACCCTTGATCCACCTCGTACTGGCTCAAATATCAAGGAGAGGAGTATGTCTCTTTTAAATACAGAGGCTAGCACTACAAGAAAAGTTACTGTATAGAATTAGGGACTGTCTGATATAAATACCAACTGTTAATGTTAAGTGCCAAGCGGAATTATTTTGGAGGTGACTGGAACAGCGCTATCCGATAATCTGGTATTACTACCAATAATTTGGTGTTTCGCATTGGTGGGGTACTACAAAATCTAACTATGGCAAAATCCATCGCGTTTTGTAGGTTCATTTTATGCACGTGGCATTAGCCACTCGTCAAAAATAAATATTAGTAGGGGAGGATAAATCATATCAGTGCTTCAAATTCCTTTGTGATGGACAGTGGGAGATGGATCTCTGTGCACACACTTCTCTATCCATTGATTTTTCTTTATATTTCTGTTTTTGTACTCCTCTGCAGATGAATCCCAAATGGCTTTATTTTATTGACCTCATTTATAAAACGTTCAGTATCCAAATCATCATTTTTTTAAAATAAAAATGAGAAAAAATAAATTATTCAAATGTCCCAACAACCCCACTTGTAAACCTCTACACAACTGGACTAATCTTGTCTACTAGGCAAGGGCTTGCAGGACTGATGTCTAGACAATGGACGGCAGAAGACAAGCGGTGCGTTTACACAAATGGCCCCATAAGATCCCATGTAATTAGAATATTTCACGCGACTTTTGCCGCTGGTGTTCTGTAGGACATGACAGCAGGTTTTTCAAAACGCAACGGCAACTTTTTCGGGTGTCAGAGAGTATAAGGATTCATTTGTTCCCAGTGATTTATAAAATGTGACAGTTCTTGCCGTAGTATATCGCGCGACACAAAGCACCTGCACAAAAGGGCTCTAAAACCAAACAAAGAATATTGGGCTGGTATTAATCCATCCATCCAATTGGTCAAGCTCACCATCCTCCAACTTGGAGGCATCCAGTTCAGATTTTGAAAGGTGTACAATCACCACAAACCATTGATTGAGGAATGTGATCTCGGACCAACTCAATTCTCTCTCTTTGTTTAGATTGTATGAACGATATAGCACCCAAAGTAAACGTTGCAATAAATCCCACAGGAATAGTGGACTGCGAAATACAAGGTAGATCAAATAAAGCTCCCATTTCGGTTAGCTACTGCGCATTGCATTATTGTCATCATATTTGTGCTAGATGATGGTCTGATGGAAGTATTTATATAGAATATCACTAAGAAATATTTTGTTTCCCCGTTTAAAATTACTTTAAAGGCGTTTATTTTTAGTAATATAGGTCAAGCAATATTTACTTTTATGTACAAGGATGCGTTGAAGATATATTTTAGTGTTAACTAATAAAAGTTCTAGATTAGTTTGAAATATTTAATGATACATTATTCTATTAAACTCAAATAAATGTTATTTTTTAATTAGATTTAAAGAAATTATTTTACTTTTATGTTTATAATTATAATAAGTTTTAGTTGTACTAATTCAATAAAATTTAAACATTCGAATCAAACAACAATAGCAAAACTACAAATATTTTGAAATTATATTCAATGTTATAGTAAATGAAGAATAAATACCAATACAAGAAATAATAAAAGTGAAATATTTGATGAAAAATATTAATTTTTCCATGGAATCGTTTTAACAGTTGTTTTTAAATTTACGAACTGTATTTGGATTATCCTATTTTTACCAAGACTTTAGTTCTGATTAAAATCTCTGCCTCAACAAGCAGTTTTTTCTTTAATTGTAACTTTATTTCCCTTTAAAAAATATCTATTGAGATTTCAAAAACTTTCTTTTCCTAATTGAGAAACTACCCATGATAAAGATTAAAACATTATTCTCTTGTTTGAGAATGTAGCTAAACAATTTTACTAGCTATTAATTCGTTCAAGTTAAATCTCGAGATGAGTTTTATTCCTATATTGTGCTTTATTTACAATTGTGAAACTACTGAGAACTTAGGTACTCATTTTAAATAATTGGTCACGAGTTTTTTTTTTATATTAAATCTTCTATCTTAATGTTTCATTGATAATTTGAAAAAAACCATAGACTTTATAAACAATTTTATTGATTTGGCTACTTTTGTAGCAACAATAAAATCCACAGTGGGGAATTTTTATTGTTAGGGATCGGCCCTGTTGTTAAGTCGTCAGTGCACCTGCCTACGAACTTAGTGGTTCCGAGTTTGATTCCCGGCTGGCACCATGGGTATTTTTCTCGAAAGAGGAATCACCCCCAACGCTCACCAGGGTTTGGTTAGTTAGGCTTAAGCTAGGTTTAAGAGTTTACACTGGTTCCACAACTTATTATTAAAGTCTCATCTCATCGGGACATGGAAAGACCCTACACGGAAAGGTTGTACGTACAGTACATTTGGGCGTCCCCTGGGCAACGGTACCTTATTACTGGTTAATCTTCCACAAACTGAGTTACACATTATGTAGCCCAGACTCGCAATACTATTATTATTATTAGGAATATTAAAAATGTGGTACTAATGATAATTAATAAGTGACTAATTATTGTTTTAAGTACCGTAATTAATTAAAATTTAATGACGTCATATATGACTATTTAGGGCCTATATTATTATGGTTAAAATTATATGTTCTAGCCCATTCTTTATTTTACCAACAAACCAAAAATGAATTTAATGAATACATATTTTAAAGAAGCAAAATCGATCAATTATATTTTATTATTTAACTAGTTCACAGACAAGGTATACACCAGACCCACAGCCTCCAGGTTAAAATTGCTGTGCTCATTGGAAGAGCTTTTGTTCTTTCAACACGGGGATCGCTATGTGCAGTCCCAATTGACAAGATCGCTATCAAACAAGCATTTTTTTTTTTAAAAAATCTCACTTTAAAGATGGTTTTACTAGAGAACAGACAAAATATGTTCTGGTCTCAATATACTGGCTTTCACAAAGCCAGGTTCAGATGGCCTCATCCCCTTCTCATAAGCCAACCCCGTCAAACGAGCCTACTCAGAATGCAAATTACAAAGAAAGCGTAGAATTCAGGGGTCCTTTTTGTGTTCAAGCTATTGTTTGCAAATTGTCTAGTTGTAAACAATCTTCAAGTACCTTCGACTTGTCTGAACAGTTTTGTTCATTGAAAGAGGGTAAGGGGTGAGTGGGGGTGGGGAGAGGGGGGATTGGATTGCTGTTAACTGAGCTATTGTGTTCGGACTGCCACCCTTTTACAAAGAACAGTTTGAAAGTGAGTTGTCGCTTTTGGAAGTGCTGTTATCGCTGAAAACGGCAACTAGCACTCCCCAGTGCCCAAGGACTCAACCTGGATCAAGGAACTCAGAGATTCTCCCGTAAGGTTGAGTGTACATGCACTAGGCCACAGACAAGTAAGAAACAAACTCTCAACCTTTCGGGGGTTTTGCTGCGCTCCTTTTGCCAGCTTGAGTTCTTCAATGTTGGACCTCGCTATTGTCACTGCTGGGTGATAATAGGACTAACCGCAGCGATCCTAGTGTTGAAGGACTCGACCATTTTAACCTGGCGGTTGAGTGTCTGGGTATATTATTTGTTTGTGCACTAGGCCTATTGTTTATACGTAGAATGTCTTAAGATTTTCCTTTTTGAAAGCATGCCTTTAACTACATTATTTAATTTTTCAGACTCTTGGAAATAATTATACCACCGAAATTTGGAAAACAGCTACAACAAATTAGAAAAGCAGCAGCTAAAAAGGAGAAATGCAATTTTATACCATGCAAATGGAAGCAAACAAAGCCAACCTAATTAATTATGATCCAACACATAGTAGACCTCAGGATATTATCGCATATTTTGTTTTCAAACAAAATATATGTATTTATTTTTTAAGTATGTATATGTTACCGTGAAAGCTGTAAACGTGACGATTGCCGCTAATCGACAGCGCATTCCATGATTCACTAGCTCACACTGGTGAATAGTGGAAATGAGTGTTAGTTTCTAACAACCACCGGTGGTTTACGGAGATGTTAAGTGCACCATGTGTATTTTGGTAAAGACATAACAATGATTTTACATCACTGCAGTTACCTGGAAATTGATAATTGTACCCTAGAACCAAATGCGTCGAAATGCCCCATTATATAGAAGTTGCAAATAATTACAAATAGTAACACCACAAATCTTGTTCACCGTTACAAAAAGGTTAGGCCGCCATGGTTTAAAGTTATTTAGGTTTGGGTAGGGTAGGTCAGGGTAGGTTAGATAGTGATAGGTTAGGATAGTTTAGGTTACTACACAATTCCTTCTGAATAGAAAAAAACACATACACGGCACAATATACAGCATGCCGTCCCTGAAACAAGTGGTTTCTGTTGCGCAGATAGATGCGCAGTGTACTCTTCCTTTATTTCCAACATACACAAGCTTACCCTCAAGATTATTGGTATTCGCCATTTTGGATCCTTCGATTAAGGATGCACACTGGTGCAAGACTGTTAAGGAAATTTAATTTCTGACATCCATCAATGTTAAACAGTGAATCCTGGAAATCAAGGTCGATTACTGGCAATAGTCACGTCTCCAGCTTTCACATTAATATATTGTTGGTCTACTGCAATTAGTACAACTGTCTACTAATAATATTATAATGTAGTTTTACATGACTGATTACTTTATATTAACATTTTTATTTAAATTCATATTAAAGCCGTACCCATTTTTTTTTGAGGGTGTACGAGGGAATCCCTTAGAAATACATTGAAATAAAGCTATAACATAATATTGTTAGCACTTAAACAATGGAGCGAGTGAAGGTAAGTAAATAAGTACATATAAATGTTTATGTATATGGCATTTTATATTACCTGATCCACGTTATAATATATACAGTAATATGCCACAATCGTAAGGACATTATTAACCACAGTAATTTTTCAAAAATAACGGTAAAGTGCTCTTTTTAGAAAATATTTCACATTTGATTCAACTTTTTCTAGTATAAAAAGGTTTAATTAAAAAAAACCTATCTTTCCATTGATTAGGTACTATTTAAATTTGTGTCTAGGGAAAATGATAATGTATTTGTCTTATTTTTTATTTGTTGTCTTGTTAAATAAAAACAGGCATAAGCTTAAGAAAATGTTATTTTGCCTGAATTATGTCAGATTTAAACTTTGAGCTTATAACTCATATATGTACAGGTATGGTTTTCAGCATACGTTTTGTGATATTGGCAGTTACCGCTGTAAGCTTAAAGCAAGAGAACCTAATTTAAAATCAATATCAATGCACTGATATGAAATTAACTTGCTCATAATGTAGTTTTAAAACTAGCTGTAAATTAAACGTAGTACTATCTACATGAATGTATAGTTATCTCTTTAATTACCTAATTAGATCGGCCGGTACTAAAATTTGTGATTATCAAACATGTTTACAGACATATCCATGTGTGGATCAAATTTCATTGTTGTATTTATTCACAAATTGTATCTGGGAGCCAAACAGTTCAAACGGGTTTGCTCCTTTGTTTGTATTAGCGTATACAAGAGGGATAGGGTGTAATTGGTGGAGGTACAAGTTGCTGTCCACAATCCCTCACACCCAACGTACCATGATATATACCAGATATATATAAAATAATAAATAATAAATAGGATGTGTTATCATATATATATATATGATAAAACAACCTATTTATTTGGTGGATTTGCGCTGATCAGATTAGGTCAACTAATTGGCGATATTTAGTGAACTAAAATTAAAATCGAACTTGCCTCGAACAAGATCCAATCTAGTAAGTTACCGAACTTAACCGCTTACTAGTCCCTTCTGAGGGAGGGACTCACTATTGCTTAAAGTTTTCATATTGATAAACAAAACAACAAAATATCCTCAACTATCATTTAAAAACCACACCTCTAAATATATTTTATAGACATCAAATTTGAATATTATTTTCCCTAAGGTAAGCTTAATTACGAATTGAAGCTCACACAACCTTTAACTACAGTAGGTCTATAAGTTACTGCTTGCTTGTGAGTAATTCCATAGAAAAATACAATATTCTAAATGTTGACTGTCATCTATGTGCTCGAAGAACATCTATATTAGTATCGAAAATCTTATAGTAAGTTCCTTGAATAGTTTAAAGTGCTCAAGAGCTATGTATTTTTTGTGTCCTCGCAGTTATCTGAAATAATGTCTTTCAGATTTAGAAAAGTTTACTGAATTTTTGTGACCTATCAACTTAAATATGTATTGAGAACAACTTTGTTGTATGTGTTCGATTATGTCTACTAAGCTATACTATTTAAAATAGTATAAAATTTTATAATTATATTTATTTAATTTATTTATAAAAGTACTGATTAAGTTTTTGTGTAATATATAATATTGTATGTACGATATAATAAATTATTTTAAATCTTATGGCTTATCCACTTTTTTTCTTCTTGTACATAGTTAAGCAATCCTTACATTTAATATTTGATACACCATTTAATAGGCGACAGTTAAACGTTATTCAAGATCCAACTAAAGAAACATCAGTATCAAATATTTTGACTTATTTGCAGCTTTAAATGTTTGAGTTAAGATTGAAATAAGAATTTGTGTATTTCTCGTGATTAAATCGGTATCATTGTTGCCTACTTTAGGCTTTATGGAGGAACCAAATATTATTTTTAATGTTTTGTATAGCTTTTAATGGACTAGCACTTATAACTTGTGTTTTAAAGTGCTGATAAGTAGTTTTTAAAACATAAATGTATACGCATTGTGACAATAATTCTCACTATATAATATTTATACCTGCATTTAAGAGATAAAGAAAATCTTGTTGAGTAGCAAATATTCACCCCAATTCATTAAAAATCCGCTTACATACAATTTAACCATTTTAAAACTAGAAAACTTAACAAATCGTACTTTTATTTTTACTAACATAACTAAGGCTAAGTAACAAAATGAGTACGATTTTTTTCCAAAGCTTCTTACTACACATTCGGGCTATTCGTGTTTGAGCTACGTTAATTAGGTAAGGTTGAGGGAAATATAATTAAGTGGAAATATACCCGCATTTGCTTATAGGGAGAGTGTGAAGCCAATATGTAAAATCAACATCAACACATACTTCCTCATCAACGGCAAACCAAACTAGACGAGACTGATACTTAGTTTGCATGCTCACTGATCCGTGGGTGTCGGAAATTAATGCGGTATAATAATATTTAAAGGAAGAACATAACCCACAAATTGTAATTGGTATAAATGGATAAAAATCTTTACCCACATTAGCATAATTCATCCTGCCCTTGTCGTCAGACGTTGCTAGCTCCATCCATTTACTATATCGTCCCCTAAAAGGCAGAGTATCTTAACGCCATTTTGTTAACTTTACAGGAGGTAAAAAAACACACCAAATAAGATGTACAGTACAAATAAGATGACAGAATAATGGCGATTTCTTTTTTAATTTCCATTTATTTTGGAATATTTAACTAAATTATTGGAAGGGAATTGAAATAAAGATAATAATTAACAATAAATTAGCGGCTAAGATATTTTATTTTCCTTGGGGTCAGTGGTTAGAGGAGCTTAAGATACTCTGAATTAGAGTTTACAATATCCTACTTTATTGATGATAGTTAACCATTACAGAATAAAGTGGTGTAAACACCCTTTACACTAAATATTATTATTAATTTAATTTTTCACTACTATTCTCATGATTAACACTACATTATTTACTTGGAAACCCTGTAAATACCACTAAAAAATGTATTGTTATGTGATGTTCAATAATTTCAGGTAAACTTAAGCGAATGCAATAACACTGTCATAATAAAAATGTTTGCTGTCAGCATAATGAGAAATGGGTTGTCCAGTCTATTGCGAGAGTTACTACTTAGACCAGTCACCACAAAGACGGGTCTTACAGAAAAATATGATTTTTTAATAAATAATTAACACTTACAGAAAACAATCTTTCAAACATTTTTAATTTGATATTATTTAGTCTTCAATTTCTGGAACATTTATCTGTTTCTGATAGGTTGTTGGAATGTGTGAGATTTTTGTATTCTGCATGGTATTCCTTAAGTATTGCATTTTGGTCACACAATTTCTGCAAGTCATTTTACTTAACAGATGGAATTTGTAGCTAAGAAAAGTAATATTGCTTCATTTAGGAACTTTTAACGTCTTCAAAATTAAATTTCTGCTCATCGGCGTAAGCATTCAGGTAACTATACTGAATGATATAACCATGGGGGCTGTGTGCAAATTTAGAAATATTAATAAAGTTTTATACAAAACCGAGCCATAATCACTGGAGTGCCTGGACATTTCAATTAGGGGGGGG
>CABFVX010002133.1:50789-65787 GCA_902151425.1 Timema shepardi | reverse complement strand
GGCACTGGGATTTCATTAAGCTCCCTTTCTCATCATCATCGTCTAGATTATTTTGAAAATTAAATGTCTCTTTGAGTTATTTAAAGTTTTTTAAATTGAAATATGAGTTCAATACGTCCTTCTCCTCCCTCCAAATAATTATTTCTCTCATTAGTGTGTGTGTGTGTATATGTGTGTGTGTGTGTGCATGCTTCATTGTAAAAAATATTTGAGGCAACATTAGGGGGGGGCATAGCCTACTGCCCCCCACCCCCTTATAGACATGCCTATGGCCATAATACATTTATTTCAGCTTCCTTAACTGTATTTTAGAACTACATTTTACTCGAAATATAAATTGATCGGGTTTGAAAAAAAATCAATTACAAGATGTAAGAGTCTATAAAATAATTTAAAAGGACCAACCAACATAAGGTTAGCATTTTATAGATTGTTTATGTTTGTAGTAAACAAACGATCAAAATATCATTTGACAGGGTTGATGAGTTAAAATATGTAGGAACAATTTTAACTGGCAATAACGATATTAGATTGGTAATTAGGAAAATAATACAGTCGAGAAATGCATGATAATACTCTGTCAAAAAGTTGTTGACATCTCACCTGCTGTCCGGGAATACCAAAACCATTGCTTTACTGGTTGTTCTCTATGGGTGTGAAACGGGGTCTCTTATATTACATGACAAAACAAATTTAGGGTGCTCGAAAATAAGGTGCTTATGAAGATAGTTGGTCCAAAAAGGGATGAGGCTACTGGGACATGGAGGAGGTTACATAATGACGAGTTGCATAACCTGTAATCATCACAAGACGTTATTGGATAATAAAGTTTCTTAGATTACAATGGACAGGACATGCAGCGCGAATGGGAGAATCTAGAACCATATTCAGGCTACTGACTGGTATCCCAATGGGAAGAGACCACTGGGAAGACCTAGACGAAGATGGGAGGATAACATTAGAATATACCTGAAAAAAATAGGTTGTAATGAGATGGACTGGAAAAAGTTAGCTCAAGGCGTACTTTTGTAAGTGTGGCAATGAACTTTACAGTTCCTAATGCCATTAAGTATACAAAATACAAATAAAACCACACAAAAACCTTTTTTTATTATCTATTATGGATTCGAATCAACTTAAGTTAAAAGAGCTCGCAAAGTCTTATTTTAATCTTAGGTACTCAAAGTTAAACCTCTCTAAAATATCAGGATTTCTTAAAAAATAATCAAAACCTTGAAAATTATTTGAAATAATTTATTATTGTTTCCTTCAATAGCTTCTGTTTTATTTTATTGTATTAACACTTGATTTATTTTATCATAAATATTGATTTTTTTAAAAATAAATACTTATAACAATTTTATATTTTACTTTTGTATAATCTATAAGGTTTATAAATATAATGAAATACAAACTAATGTTATTTTTATTCAACTTCAGTTTGAAAATAAATTTACACTTTGTATGACTTTATATTAATGCATAAATCATAGCTAAAGGAGACTAACGCTTTACATACAGTGCTTAATTCATTGTCAAATTTAACATGTTGTCATGAAACGTGATTGAAGTCTTTTAATTCTTAAATCTATTGTTTTATATTTATAGAAGTTAGCTAACAACTTTGCTCTAGCACATAAGTTCTTTAAAAATACTTATTTTAAGGTTTTACTCAGGAAACAAAGTTATTGAATTACATATTTTGAGACACAAAACTTGCACCCATCCTTCGTTCTTAAAGGACAAAAGGAAGTACGTGCAACATTTCAATAGCAAACAACATAAGGAAAATGTAGAGTGCCCCCTTTAAAATAATACACAAATATATATATTATATGATCCCCTCACACACACACACACACACACACACACACACACACTTATATATATATATATATATATACACACACATATATATGATCCCCATATATATATATATACACACACACACACACACACAAGTCAACAATAAAAAGGAACAACGATAGCTGTTCTGGGCGGGAAGGTAGCATGACAGATAAGTCCAATTAGAATACTTTCTTTGATATTTCTTTAGTAGAATAATATTATATTTAAAAGATGGTTAGATTTAAACAATACATCAAATTTAACACTGATCTATACAGTATCGTTAAACTACTAGAACATTATATATTTTCAATTTATTTATGTCTGTATAAATACAATATAATCAATTTCTGTTTTCACAAAACGTACTGTTCAATCTATCGCTGTATCACATATCCTAACATTAAAACAGGCAATTCTTTATAATAGAATAAATAGAAAAAATTGCAATAACATTTACGATCGAGCCAAACTGACTCTCAGACCCTAAATGCAATTACTTCAGAGCCACATCAAAACTTGCAGCTATTTATTTAGGTATAAAAGATTAAAGCTCTTTTTAAGAATATACAAAAGGAAAACTTTCATTTAAAAGGGCTAAAGACATAATTCATTTTCTCCCAATAAGTGACAAGATTACGTTTTACGTACAAAGTATTACCATATTTCCATACCTAATGCTCTACGCTATAAGGACGAAATTGTTATAATGACATGAAAAAGTTTATAATTTGTTCATCAAACTTGACTTCATGAAAACAAAACATAATGTGTATAAGATTTTATAAGCTACCGGTACTTCATTACGTATACTTAAACGAGACCCAATCAAAACTATTAAAATTAGAAAACATCATTACTAAAGTTAACCATAAATAATTTACTGATTAAATTATTTATTATTTTAGCTACGAAAATTTACATATTTTAAACATTTTAAAACTAACAATCATATTAGCCAACATGAAACCCAAATTGGATCTTTCTCACCTTTCGTTTCATTCTATGTCACTGTACAAAAGCTCATAATTTATAAGTCAATAAGAACAATAAAACGTATGGTAAGTTGTCCAAGCTCTAAACTATAATTTAGCTATCAAACCAATTATTTTCCAAATTTATCAACTATGTTCAATAAATCATTATTCAAATATTGATCAATATTTATGTATGTATATATATATATGTTAAAAAATCAGAATATTGTATCCAACGAGAATTTTGAGTCAAAATATTTACGTTAAATATCAAAATTCAGAAAATATAATTTTGATGGAGAGGCTGAAAAGGAATTTAATAGCTTACATTTTACTGGAAAAGAAGCGTTCTCAAAGAAAATCCAACCAAGAGTAATTTTCCAAGGCAAATACAACGGTATATAATCACTCTACAGCTGAAGCGTGCAAGATAGGAAAAGGGAGTGGATGAAGAAAAATCTATTGGACAGACACGTGATGCAAGCTTGGTCTGCCTTCTATTATGTGCCAGAACCTTGGAGAAGGTCAGTATAGAAAGGCTCATATTATTTTGGAAGCTTGTAATCGATTCTCATCTATGGTGGATGTGGTGACGATGAATGAGACCGGAACTATCCCAGAGTTCATGTGACTCGGTCAGTCGACTGGGCTAGTAGATTGGGGTTGGTTGTGTTATTACGGTCATCGCGTGTTATTGAAGGTTAAGTGGGGTGGGACGTTTCGACTACAACAGGCTGAGGTGAGCTGCACTAACCATTATTATATATTTTGCAGACAATAGTAATCGATCTTGTTTTTGTAACTTCGACAGATATTACAAACTAGCCTTCTTTTCAATATAGTCTGTTAAATAAAATTATATGTTGTTTGTTCTGATTTTATGATTGTCATAAATATAAGGGTAGAACTATTTTTCTATAACAAAGTAAAATAGTAGTGATTTCACATTCTTTTCAATCATAGACCTATTTACAATCATAATAATTCAAATTAAAACAAATAAAATTCCTTTTATAAAAAATTAGTATGGCTACCAAAAGGTATTTAAAACATAAACCTATATAGAGCTTACTGACATGAACAAAAATTACTTTCCATCTGCTCTGTATACTGGCGTTTACTGTTTTTAGAGCTTCTTCTAGCATTATAATCGGCTAATAATCTTAAGTTCATGTATAACTCGTAAAATGTTTAATTTAAATCAACTTTGTGAATTGTGCGCTATTCACTATTTGTCATGTTTTGGTTTTAAACGTTAACATTGTTAATGTTAATGTTTTTTTTAACCATATTACGCACTATTTGCTATAAGTTGTAAATTATACCTGTGTACAAACCCAGCCTTGGTTATTTTTAATTGTCCTTCATCTTAATTATTACTCTTAGCACGTAAGTTGATATATTGTATAAAATGTTTAATTCTAATATATCTTGGTTATTCCATATTACTTCAAACAGAATCTTTGACTTGAGGAATATAATCTATAAAAAAAATAGATTAAAAAATACATTTAAAGTTTTGTTACTGATACTAAACTTTAGACTCAATGGTGTATTCTACAATTCTTTTAAGATTGGACACATATGACAGCTATAAAAGTTACTAGATCTAATCACATATATTAATACGTTAAATCATATTATCTGCAGATGTCACTTTTGATCAGTGATATATAAACTGTTTTGTTTGTATTTAGTTATTTTTTTATTCAACTATAAAGTATACAATGCATAATTGAATATGAAACAAGGCACCCATGTCCTTTTCCACAATCATTTATATTTAGGTCACAATATTAAACCAACTACTCTAGTCATGTGACTCAACTACTCTAGTCATGTATATAATTTTCATATTTAATATTTTACAATATACAATATTTCCCCTCCAACAAAATTAATTTAAGCATATATGTATATAACAATTTTCTTATTTTTATAAATCTAGTTTCATAGGTTTTCTTATTATACTACCAGCTCTGGAAGTTATTATAGGAGATGTAATGTCAGGCATAGTTAGTGATAGGGGTGACTTTGGTTGAGGACTGGTGTGCTGTATTGTAGGAATAGTCTCAGGTTGGATAGGCCTAGGACTACATATTGGAGTTCGAGGGATTGGTTCATTTATGATGGGCTCTGGATTATGAAAGTATGGAGGTAGATTCAAAAACTTCCCTAATCCTTTCCTATTCCTTCTAATTTCCCTAACATCACTTTGTTTTACAATAAAAGATCTTAGTGTGAAGTGTTTGTTTACTATTTGACCTGGTCCCAAACTTTGTCTTTTTGTATCAAAATTGATTCTTTAGGTTGTAAATCAGGTAAATCTTTAGCACCCCTATGATATCACACCTTTGTCTTATTGTTTTTTGCTATAAGCTTAGCTTTGATATTGATATCATAATTATTTTGTCCGTGCAGGTTATATGAGTTAGGTATTTTACTTTTAATCATTCTCTTTAACATAAGTTGTGCTGGAGATAAATTTACATCTTTAATTGGAGTGTTTCTGTATTCCATGAGTAATTATAAAAATATCTTGACCTCCTTCGTAAGCTTTTCTAAAAATATTTTTAGCTTTTGAAACGGACTTTTCCGCAGGTCCATTAAACTGAGAGTAAAGTGGACTTGATGTTGCAGTTAAGAAATCAAAATTTAAGGTGAAATTTATAAATTACACACTGTTGAAATCCATATTATCTGAGATCAAAATGTCAGGTATTCCAAATCTAGCAAATATAGATTTGAGTTTGTGAATTATATGTTTAGCTGTTTAACCTTTTAAAATTTCTATTTCTATCCATCTAAATTATTACAATTGTCATATTGTTTCAATAGATGGACTTGTTAGTTATTGTTTCAAAACATGGATTCTTAAATGTCTATAATAATGTTTGTCTATTTGTTTTTTAAATTGTATGTTCTTTGTATTTTTTGTTTTTTTTAATTGTCAGCATTTTTGTGGTTCCGATAAAAATTACAAATTAAATAGTGTTTATGTACAACACTTCTGTATCTTTTCTTAAATATTACGTCGAATTTATTTACGTCGGGTAGACGATAAGTGACATTATGGCGACCGTGACAGGACGTATAGATGGAGATAAATAGTTGTTGTTGTTGTTGTGGGCCGTCATTAGAGATTCTTTCACGAATATTTTGAAGACTACAACATATTTGTTTTCAGTTGATGATGAGAAGGACTTAGTGGCCATTGAAACAAATCACCAGCTGTTGCAAGGAAAATCAACTGAACTTGCAAAACTAGATGAGCAAATATTGAATAGCCTGCTTGAAATTGATGCATCGGAAAATGAATTTAGTGCCGAAATAGCTAGTGCGGACGAATACAAAGCTAATTGGGCAAATATGTGTATTCATTTTGGCAGATTTAAGGTGATACATGATACCGATGTAGAGTCCGCAGCCAGTATTCAGACCGATTATAGAGGTAGACATTGTTCAAAAAGAAAGTGCAAAAACCCCAAGATCGAATTTAAGAAATATGGGGGTGACTTAACAGAATGGTTTAGATTTTGGAGCCAATTCGCTAAAATTGATGAAGACGAGGGTTTAGATACAGCCGACAAATTCCAGTATTTGATTCAGGCCACTTTAACTGGTTCAAGAGCTCGAGAGTGGTCGAAAGATCTCCTCCACTCGAGAAAATTATCCTAAGGCTATACAAAGTTTGAGATCTCGTTTCGGACACGATGATTTATTCGTCCAAGTTTATGTGTGTTAACTATTGAAGCTGACTCTTCAGAGTTGGTCGAATGGGATGCTGTCATCGACTATGTATGACCGTTTGGAAACTCAGCTGAGAACACTCGATACTTTGGAAGTCACCTCTGATAAGTATGCGGCAATGTTATACCCGATGGTTGAATCTTGTTTGACAGAAGATTTACTCCGTGCTTGGCAACGTATTAGTGCTTCAGATCAAGGTGAGGGGCGGTTGCAAAGCCTAATGTACTTTCTCCGGAAGGAAGTCGAACAAGAAGAGCGCATTTGTCATGCGATAAATGGTTTTAATATCAGTGGTGGAGAGGAAGTTGTAAAAGGTAAGAAGAGGAATATTCCCGGTTATGGAGAAACAAAGGTATCTACAACAGCCGCATTAGTTGATACAGTAAATAGGCCTAGTTCAAATACTTCAATGTGTATATTTTGTAACGCATCACATTTTTCTGTAGATTGTTTTAAAGCCAGAAAATTGACCAGAGATGAGAAGCTTAAAATTATTGGGCGGAGTCACTGTTGTTTTGTTTGTCTGAAAGGTGGACACATTGCAAAGAAATGTAGACTAAAGTGTTTGATCTGTGATGGTAAACATAATATTATACTTTGTCCCAAACTAGAAACTAGTGTTCTTAAGTCTGGGGATAAGGACAATTTGAAGAAAGACTTACCTGAATGTACAAGATTCTTGTGGAGAATACATTAGCAAATAATTTTTGCTCTGAAATACTCTTCAAACTCTTACTGTACGGTTGAAGAGGAAAAGGAGTAATCGAAATGTTCGAGCTCTGATAGACACGGGATCCCAGGGAAGGAAGGAAGGACGTAAGTGGTAGGACAAATGGGATATACATCAATAGGGAAAGAACGTATTCAGCATTATTTGTTTGGAGGATACCAGTCAGGTGAAGTTTCACACAATCGTTTTCAAATCCAGTAGGTAAACATCAAAAACCATTATGTATACGACTTTGAAGTTCATGATTATGACAAAATATGTTGCTCTGTGCCTTCTGTAAGAAAATATTTGTGTCATAGAGAACTACAACGGTTGGGTATAGAAATAAATGATAAGGTTGGACTGGTAGAAGTTTTGATAAGGGCTGATTTTGCGGGGAAAATACTCACACGTGAAAGAGGCGTTCTAAAATGTGATTTGGTAGCTGTGAATACCTATTGTAAGGGCTGATTTTGCGGGGAAAATACTCACACGTGAAAGAGGCGTTCTAAAATGTGATTTGGTAGCTGTGAATACCTATTTAGGATGGATACTACTGGGCAGGGTTCCATGTAAGAAATCACTTTCTCATACCATGGCCATAACTTCTTTGTTGGCTTTCAAACAAACTGTCAAACGGTATGTGGATGATCGTTACATGGTTGAACTTCGTGTACCAAAGAGGTAAGTTTAATATCCATATCATTAAATTTAATAATAGGATTAGGTTTGCAATATTTAAAAAATAACTATCATTCCATTTATTATTTGCTTTAAAATAAACAGCGTTGGCTATCCATAGGTTTTTTTTAGATACAAGTAAACTACTTTTAAATTCTTTCATGGATTTAAGATTTATACTTTATGATATTTATATTTATATATATTTTAACTGCTTTAGGGCTATTTCAGAATAGTTAGACGTAATAAATTATCGGTTGGTAAAATTACAAATTATGTAAATTTTTTCACGTATTTTAGGTAAAATGTGACAAGAAATATCATTTAGACCAACACAAACTTACATAAATGCACTTCAAACCTTTAAAAGAAAAAACTGGCAGGCAAATGTTAATTTCGCAAGTTGTATTTCCGACAATTGTGAACAATTTTACTTTGAATTGTGCACAGCGATGGTAGCCGCGAATATACCATGGACGAAGCTAAACAATCCCATTATAAAAGGTTTCCTCACAAAATATACCAACAAGCAGGTCCCCAATGAATCCACATTGAGGAAGAATTACTTACATCCCCAATACTTATCCGTAAGTTTTTTGTTCGTTAATCTATTTATTTATTACATTTTAATTTCAAAGATATTTTTAATTAATTGGAGCTGTGCACTTTCGTTTACTTACATAATTATTTGTTTTGAATATTAAGTGAATTTTTACTCCTTTCCAGACCATGGAAAAGATAAAAGAAAATATTGGTGATTCCTACTTTTAGGCAAGTATCGATGAGACAACTGACCGTTGCGGCAGGTACATCGCAAATATCGTGGTCGGTAAACTTGACTCCACAGGACCCAGTTCTCCGCACTTGATTGCCTCAAGAGTGCTTGAAGTCGCTAACAGCTCGACAATTGCCAGAGTTGTTCGCGATTCTCTGTGTAAGTTGGATTTATATAAGTTTTTACATTCGGAACTTTATCCTATGTTATTCTGTGAGACTAAATATTTATTGTATTGTTCTGTTACAGGAGTGCTTTGGCCATCAGAAAACAATGACGAGAAATGTATGGTGCTGCTGACAGATAGCGCAGCACATATGCTACCCGAACGGGTAGTAAGACGTGGTGCTAAATAATAATAATAAATATACTGAAACACAGCTTCAGTGGCATTTATAAAATAATTATGTACTCCTATGTAAAGGGCCATCATGTTTGTAGTGCTGGGGTCTCTTGAAACTAACCAGTCTAGCTCTTGCTACAATTATTTTCAGTTGGCTATTAGCTTCTATATTGATTTCAGAATGAAATAAATAAATTGTATTTAACTAAAGGTTTGATAAGTAGCTATAATTAAATAAGGTAGCTAACAATTTTATTACGTTTGTTTGACTGAAAAACTTTTACGTTCAAACGATCATTTAAGTTATTGTCTTGTAGGAGTTATTACTATACTAGCTTTCACAGGGTGTCCAGCGACCTGGAAAACCTGGAAAACAGGGAATTGTTAGGGAATTTGCTTGGTCAGGGAAAAGTCAGGGAATTTTATTAAATTTCTGGAAATTTTACATTTTATCTATAAAAAGCCAAATATATTTATTCACAATAGTCAAAATAACACTTTTCTTCCAGTTAATAACAAGCTGGAATCTTTTTCCCACCATTGTCTATGTTGAGCAGACTAATATCACTTCTCAAGGTCAACAAGTGAGTTATGTGTCTTTCCACCCTTCTGCCAAAGTTGAGTCATGGCTATTTATATGCGCAAAATTTGATTAGGCCTACATTTTAAGTAGAAGGAACTAAGACTGACTGTCACACAACTATTTTAAATCTTTATTGCTCTAGGCGTTCATAAAATTTTACTTAAATCTATTTTTAACTTAAAATAGTCCATTTCCCTGGAGGCAGAAATCGTTTAATCCCATCATTGAGAGACATCATTTCAGAATGTGTACTATAAAAAAACACACTTTTTAATCTGTGATCTTAAAAAAATACTTTTGTAATATACTTAATATTGATAAATAGTGGTCTGGGAAAAAGTAAATTGTGTCTGGAAAAGTCAGGGAATTTAAAAATATAGTTTGGCTGGACACCCTGTTTCATCAACTGCTACAAACAGATACTGTTCAAACCTTTTATTAACGCATTTAATTCATGTAACCAAACATACATTGATGTATCTCACATACGCAATCAAATTACCGAACGATATCAAAATGTCATATAGCTTGTATGTGTGTTTATAAGAGCATGAGATATATCCGAAAGTTATTCTCTCTCCTTTGTAATGTTATGCAGATGACTGCTCCAAAATGTAGCCTAAATATGTCTGTCCAGTTTATATTATAGAGGTTACTGCTTTTGTTAGGAACTATCAATATCTAATTATAAAGTAACACTAATAAAATAGTAAAATATTATCCATGTCTAAAAAAAATATCATATTTTCTAAAATGTTCTCTATAAGTGCATTCGTAATAAAATCAAGAAACACTTATGGCTCGCCACGCCACTTTACTTAGTTCGATAGGTTCTCGCTAGAGCTCTCTATTCGGAATAGTACTAAACCCGGCCGCTTACTGGCACTGTGTGTAGTGGAAGCTTTCTTAAAGTGTCATGGATAGCTTTTATACATACTATGTTTAGCTTACGTGTTTATTTTTACATGTCAGAAGAATCAAGCTCAAGTATATTGAAAATATTGACAATAGTGTAATAAAAAGCAGTTACATAGAAAGCATATAGTTCGGTTCGTAGCTATTTACATTTAGTACTAAAGGATTTAATTTTTCTAGCCCTTCTTTTGAATTTATTTTCAAAACTAATGTCAACAAGTCTTTGGGGCTGTCATTCAATCAATAAGTCTTTAGGGCTGTCATTCAAGGGCTTTAGCTGAATTTTCTACTTATGCGTCTTTGCATTATTTTGTACCTTTGTTGGATTCATCGCCTACTATACCTACGTGAACAAATGTATATCAGTCGGAATTTTCACTAAAGTTTGCTTTTAACTTACCTCCTTTCAAGTCCCAAGGTGTAAAGCGATTTACCCCTCTCACGTCCCTTGGGTCTAATGATGAAAGCAATACGTCCTTGCCATGTGTTGTGCTCACTTGGTGCAGTCCCAGATTGCAACTGTGTTAATGTTCTTTTTGGGTCTTGTAAACAAACATACTGCTATACACTTTTTTTTCCCTTAAAAAAATACCAGCTTCGGTGGCCACGTGGTCTAACGTGTTAATCTCTGAGTAGACTAGACTGTCGAAGCGATCAAAGTTCGAATCCCGGTCGAGTGTAGCCTACTGAGGTTGTTTTCTCCAGAATGGTTTTTGAATCTCTCCCCTCAACCCCCAGCATGCAAATGTGGGCCCACTTCCTCTGGATATAACCCTCATAATCTTTAAAACTATTAGCGTAGGCTAATTAATATATAATCGTAGGCTATAACCCGAACAGGTATTAAGATTCAATGCTTGAAAAAAACAACTTTATAAAACATGGGAGGGAGGTGGAGACACAACCTAAGTACCATATTATTTAGGTGTTTTTTTTCTTTCTAAAAGACCTGAAAATCACAAAATGTATTCCGGCATAACACTCACAAAAAGGTGAGGAATCTAATTATTTTAAATTCAAGGTTATTAAAAAAACCTTTTCTTATAATGAATTATTCAAAACCAAACCCACAAGTGACGCAGGAACAAATATTGTTGAAAAATCAGACTTGCTTGAAATTGGCTAAACAATCTTTTATTATATAAGAAACACACATCCGCTAACGATTTTACATCCAGCAATCTCACATATAAGGCTACATTAGAACTGAACTGAAAACTTTGTTGAACAGAAACACCCACCGAAATTCATCCACCAGTCAAATATTAGAATCATTTTAGTATTAAATTTGTAATAATTTGTTATTTTAAGTGAAATACAATGTATTCTATGATAAAGCTGCTTGTGCTTAATCGCTTTTAATCTTTTCAAAAAAAGAACTAGTTATCATAGAGACATCCAAAACTAACAATTAGATCTGATACAGATAGGCGCCTCTCTCTCTCTCTTTTTATATATATATATATATATAGTTTATTATAGGCCTTACTGTATGTGTAGTAATGCTGGTTAAATTGACTTTTCTGATGAATCATAGGCTAATCTCTTTTAGAACAATGAAATATGGGACTATTGAGTTGTGTGTTACAGCATATAATAACAAGCTAACACATTCTAATTTAACCTACAATGAAATCAAACGCTCCAAACAGGTATAAGATATTTGCCACATGGAAAGAGCCTCTCGGATGTAGCTTGGCAGTTATTGATCCTTACCTCATAATTTACTGCTATTATTTTTACATTTGAAATTTTAATTTAATTTATTAGCTAGTAATCTCTCTCTCGTAAGATAAAAATGTTGTACGTTAGAACATTTTTTATCTAATAAATTTTAAAACAAATAATTACTTTTAAAAATATTTTTTTCGATTGATAAGAGAAATGCCATATTGTATCCTGAACTCTGAATAATCTAATTTCATATCCAAGAACATTTATTAAACAAATTTTCACTTAGTCATGTTGAATATAAAAAATTCTCAACCTAGTTTTATTTATATTCTGAAAATTGAAAAATGACACCTGGGCACGGGAATCGAACCCGGGACCTTCGGCTTAGTACGCCAATGCTCTTACCACTGAGGTATCCAGAATTCGTCCCGTGCCCACGGTCATTCTTCAATCATAGTTTAAGGCAGAGTCTAAGATCGACGTGCGGAAGTCGTCAGCTTATAAACATGTGATTATCTAAGATCACAGCCATCAGACAACACAGCCTGGATAGCTCAGTGGTAAGAGCATTGGCGTACTAAGCCGAAGGTCCCGGGTTCGATTCCTGTGTCCAGGTGTCATTTTTCAATTTTCAAAATATGATATCTATGAGGGACTATCCCCACTAAAATGCATTAACAATAGTTTCGGCTATTTGTTTCATCACTAATTTTATTTACTTAGATTACAAATATATTCAGTACTAATTTTTATTTATAATGCGCTATTTTTGTGTTGAGCTAGACTGCCGAGGATGGGGAAATCAAGGTTTGCATCTCGTTCGGGTAAACTTGGGGGTGGTTTTTCCTAAATGGCTTTTCATTCTTCATCCACGCAAATGTGGGTTTGCTTCCTCTAAAATCAACCTTGCCAGTTCCTAACCCACTAACATATCTAAAGCGTATAACTCAAACGGGTAGTAAGATGCGGTGCTAAATTAATTAATTAATTTAGATTTTCCATTAATTGTTTTTCTGAATATTACTAATAAATAATGTTCAACTTGTTTATCATAGAAAGATTAGTTAATTAATTAATAAGCACAGCCCAAATTTTGATGACCGGTCATATTTATTGTACTACATCACAAACAATGCTCATGTTGACATAAATTCTGTTCATGACCCCTTGGTCGTGTAAACATTTTTCTAGGTATTTTATTTTTAATTTTGTAACGTTGGATTTTAGCTAATATTATATTCTTGGTTTGCGTCATTTTTAGGCATTTTTGAATAATTGCCAGGCAATTATATTAAACTAGTATAGTACATTTTAAATGCTATTAAGATTTTATGAATGCATAAATATTCAAACTTTTTTTATTCAAACCGTTGTCAGAATGAATAATAATGTTGAAAATTAACTCTTTATCCTGTTTGTTTGTCATGTTTGTAAAATCTACATTACCGATGAGACAGTGCAGTTAAGCAGTGAAAATTTGCGTTAGGATGGGTTTTTTTTTAAAGCAGATTTTTGTAAATTAATGCTATAGTTAGCAGAATGCATGAGTTTAATTATTGTTAAAGGACTTTCATTGCATAGCTATTTTTTTTTTGTTTCAATTTGTAAAGCGTGTGTTTGATTTAGTCGTATGCATTTATTTCAATATATTTTATTTAAATTCTTAGAATTTTTTTTGCAAATTTTTAGTCAATTTGAGTGGTTTAGGGCTTTTACTTACTTTACTCTACTTTTTTGATCACTTTATTGGTCATCTAAGTTTGGACCCCGTTTATAAACATGGATTGATTTGAATAAATCATTTTCATTGTCAGGGAGTTTCCTTCTTTGTAAGTGCTTGAATTGGAATATATGAAATTTCCTGCCAACTGCTTCTTTGTGGCCAAAGCTACTACTTACTACATCATATCAGTAATAGTAGCAAACAAAAGGAAGGTAAGGTGTCAACGGTTAGGGAGAAACTAATTCTTAGCTCACTGGAGGAGTGGGGGGAAGATCCCACTCAAGTAATTGTCGGTGATTTGACAACTACCCAAGTAGACGAAGCCAATAATTAATTTAAAGTTTAAAAATGGGAAACGAGGTTTATAAAAACTCTTTCTTTTTACTAGAAGTTGTTTGACATGCAATGTTGTAGACCAGCATCTCTCAATTTTTTGTATTTCTGACTTGCTGGGCATCTTTATTGCTGTATTGTGCATAGCGAGGGAATCACATACAAGATCGGCAATACTATAGACCTAGAGTCGAGACACAGAGGGTGCTACTTTCTTTACCTGAGGCCCTGTGCGACCGCACAAGGCTCACACCAAACACCATTCATCATCACTAGTGAAACTGGTTTATTTAGAGTTTGTAAGAGATCTAAAACTAAAATATGATGGACAATAATCTGGAACAAACTAAAGAAAATTATAAGAATTCAAATTTTGTTATTTAACTAGATTAGGTGGGAAAAGAGAGCTAGGCATAATTATAAATACATATTAATTATAAAGCAATTAACAGGAAATAAACACATTTTTCTAAAATCAATTTATAACAAAATAAAGATAAACATGTTTAGGAACACTTGAACAAAACTAACAACAAACTTCAAACAAAAAATGTTCAAGTTTTGAAATAATAAAGGAGAGCTCCTACTAACAAAAATATATGAGGTTTTGAAAAAGGAATAAAAGAAAAACCTTAAACAAAATGAGCCAAGAACAAATAATTGATTGCAAAGTATGTGTGTGTGGGG
>CABFVX010002133.1:1390-50731 GCA_902151425.1 Timema shepardi | reverse complement strand
TAGGGGGGGGGGGGTCAACTTCACGGACATCCAATTAAACATACAAATTATGGAGGTATAAAAATGGAATAAAAGATTTTTTCGGAACAAAAGTAGAACAAACGATTGCAATCATAAAAAAAATATATCTAAGTTTTTAGGAGGAAGGGGGGCAGGCAACTTCACGGACTTCCAAAGTAAACATATCAGTTGTCAGCATATTAAAACAGTAAAAAAAACAGTTTATTTTTGTGGAACAATCTGAAACAGAGCGAGAGCGCAAAGTAAAAAAAATCAAAGAAAATATCAAGGATTAGCCTATATAATAAAAATATACTAAACAAATATTAAACAAAAAGGGGTAAGAACATAAAACAGATTATGTTAAATGAAAATCTTAAAAAAAGAGAGGCCAGAAAAAAAAGTTAATATTTTTTTAGAGAATCCACAAAATTTGGTTACTTAACAGACACTAATACCAAAAATTAAATCACATGTTATTGGAGAATGCTGTAAAACATAATTGCCTATATAACATACTCAGGGAGGATTTTTAACCCTAGATATTTCAAATACTTGTATACACAATAACACAAAAAATAACTATTTGAATCTTCTTACCAGACTCCGCTGCTAATTGACCAGCTTACTAAATTGGGTTGATTAAGTCTTAACCTTTTAATTTCTATCTTATTCTGATGAGTTAATCTACCACTATCTAGAATATACTGCGCCTTATTCATCTATAAAGAAACATTCAAATACAAAAAACTAAAATGTTTTGTTTATTTACACATTCAACAAGACTAATATAAATTGTACTATAACATAAATAAATATAACCTATATACTATATATACCGACACAATTTACAAACCAAGTATCTGTCTATCTATATATATATATATATTTTAAACTTTACTCCCAAATTACCAATCCATAGACATTGACTTAAAGTAATTCGTTTAAACTGCCTTCCTACTCTCAACTAAATAGTGACTGTAGTCATGGGGTCACAAACGTTCCATTTTGTTTGAATCAGCTCTAATGGCTCGATTCTCGAGGGTTGTGTTAAGGGGAAGAGAGCTACTAGCTAGTCAAAACAAAAATACTTACAGCACTGGATGTGCACATTCCTCAGGATAAATCTCTTATACGAACTACATAATTCTGTCATACACATGCACATTAGTGCTCCAAACGGAACATATTTTTCCAACACACACCCGGTTGCCAACTTCATATTTAAGAACTTATCTTCAGCGCTCACACATAACACAATTGCCAAACATTACACCAGAAAAGTGGAAAGCCTAATACCAATAGAAGAATGTGGTTGCTTAGGGTAGATTTACATAGGGTAATTAATTAACGGTATTCGAAACAAAAATAGTTTATAATTTGGATCAAATTATTGGGTGTTCACATGAACATGTGCTCATATACACAAGCCACCACTGGGTACAAGCTATAAAACATGTTCTAACTAAAAGCATTAAGAGAAAATACTTAAAAAAATTTTACAAAAAGAATACATAAAAAATAAAATGGTAAGATGGGCCACAAAAAAAAAGGATAATTTTTGGACATTATTTCTTTATAAAATAAATCCCAATAAAGTTATATATCATTACAATATAATTATTTTATTATTTGATACCCACTGTGGTGGCCTCGTGGTCTAACTAACACATTACTCTCTTGTTTCACTAGGTTTACAAAGACAGGGAGATCGGAGCTCGATCTTGGTCAGGTGTACTTAGGGTGGTTTTTCACTCATTCCACACAAATTTGGGTGCACTTCATCTCAATTGAACCTCCCTAGTCCCTAAACCATTAGTATAATTAGTACAGAGGCGTATAACTCGAATGGGTAGTAAGGCGCGGTGCTAAAATAAACAAATATTATCTGATGTATTTATTATTAGCACCGTCTTACTACCCGTTCGGGTTATACGCACTTACGCTAATGTGTAATGGTAGGGTGATTGTGAGATGAAATGAAGGACCTACAGTTTAACGTGGAATCCGAACCACGGTGGAGACCTGGCATTCCTCACATTCACAAGATGTCTTGTCAGAGGTGAAGGAAGGGTTTGGTAATCAGATAAATCTTTGCCGGGACCGGGGATTGAACCCCTGCCGCCAGCATAGAAGTCTGACACCTTACCCCTAGACCACCAGGTCACCCATCTGATGTATTTAACATTAACTTTCTGAACCAACTGATTATATCAGGATATGAAAATCTTTATGAGCAAGAGCGAAAGAGCCTCATAACTTCTGGCAAAGATACCTTCCAGGGTTCTTTTACATGCCACAATCAATATGAGATCAACAGCTTTACTTCCCCTACAAAGGAATCTTTGCTACAGATTTTTATTGCTCAAGAAGAATCCGTTGATCCTTGCTGAGTTTGAACCCATGGGCATCAGGTCTTTAGGCGAGAGTTCTACCCCAAGACCTAATATTATTATTATTAGCACCACGTCTTACTACCCGTTCGGGTTATACGCAAAGACCTAATACAATATACATTAAAAACCAGATGTTTCATCAGTAAAGTCCATTCACCGTAGGAATTGTTTTCTGATAGCCCTTTTTCCCTACCATAAATCTATTATATAGTAGGATATTGGTAGGAAAAAAGACCTTTCAGAGAGTAATTCCTACCGTGAATGGAGTATAGCTATCATGTCACATAAAAAAGACATCTAGTATTTTGCCAAAGCCTGCTTAAGTTAAGTGTGAATTTAAGGAATCAAGAGAAAGATTTACTACCAGAAAATAATAGAAAAATTACAACATCCCTCAATAATCAAAAATAATTAATCATAAAAATAATCCACGAGACACTAATAATATTAACAACAAAAAATAGTTTGATTTGAAATCTAAATTTATAAAGATATATTTGTCCCAAGTCAATATGTGGTAATAAACTCATCTTTTTAACTTCAATACACATTTGCAGCTACAAATGTGTTTTCTTTGCATTTTTTCATTGTCAACATGCAATTTTTTGATCATAAAAAGCTATATTTATTAAAACATGCTGAATTCACATCATTCTAACCTATATAATTAGGGGGTTAAGCAATAACAGCATGTAGTTTGGCTGGGTCTATACACAATTTTCAGCCGATATGAACCTAAGTTTGTTACACACCTATATGGCACCAAGGAAAGTCTTATATTTCAGGAAAAATAAAGAGAAAAATATAAATTTCATTTTTAATTAGGGTCATCCATCCCAAACAACACTATGAACGTTTACTAGTATATTTTTAGGCAATAAGAATATGGAGTAAGGAGTGTATAAGGTATAAATGCACCACAAGTTGACACCTTAAGGATTGTTTTTGTCATTTGAATCATAAAATAAAGAATAAATTAAGTAAAACAGTATTTATTAATGACAAATATATTTATGAAACATTATGTTAACATAAAATAATATTTAAAAAAAGTATGTGGTAATATTTTAACATATTTTGAATTGAGCAAAATTCACTGAAATCTCCTATTCTTTACACCCTTGTTCTTAATGTTGACACTTTACTATCCTAAAGTTTACACTTATAAAGAGAGCTATAAAACACTTTTGTAGGCTACCTAGAAAATGTTATATCCCTCAAAAGAAATAAGAAATCTTATCTCACCTCATCTACAATTTTTTTTTAAATTATATCTTTTGTTCTGAAATCTAAAATATCTTTTTCTCTCCAAACAAATGTAAATCCCCCTTCTGTTCTTCAAGTAAACTTTATGAAAGATTCTTCAGAGCTCATAGGTAAAATAAAATACATGAAATTTTGTACTTTTTTTTTACTAACATAAGCTACTAGAACCCATATTCCTGGTTTCTATATTTTGATCAGAAAATAATGATTAAAAGTTTCCTCTTGGAACGTTTGTCAGCAAGTCCCTCATGACACCATTGTCATCTTTAATCAAGGGCTCATCTGAATCTCCTGGATCATTTTCTTTCATATATTTTATCCCTTAATTTCCCTGAGTGCTGCTTTTTTAGTGCTCTCTTTAATTCTCTTTTTTCATTTACTTCTCTCATTTTTTCATTATTTGGAATTATATTCTTTACACATTTTTGAAGTGACTATACTGGGTATTTTTTCTTTAACCCTCTTATTAGAAGAAGATAGAATATCATTAGGTCATATAAAGCTTGTTTAAAAGGTGATGGTACGTCACTCATGACATCACTGTCATCTTTGATCAAGAGCTCCTCTGAATAACTTTCTTTAATAAATCTTATCCCTTAGTTTCCCTGAATGTTGCTTTTTTTAGTGCTCTCTTTAATTCTCTTTAGTTTTCCTTTCTTATTTTTCCTTTACTTTTCTCATTTTTTCATTTTTTCATTATTTTTCCTAGGATGATATTCCTTCCACATTTTTGAAATGACTATACTGGGTATTTTTTCTTTAACCATCTTATTAGGAGATGGAATATCATTAGGCCATATAAAGCTCTTTTAAAAGGTGATGGTGCATCCATTGGGTTATTTGCAGACACATTGCCTCCTCGGACTATGCTCATTGGTTGCTGTTAAATTAGTTGTTTCTTGGTTCTCTAAGTTGCGAAGTACCGGCAGGCCCTCTGAGAGGAATTTTATCAAGAGATGCAAAGTTTTTCGCCCCCCCTCTCCCCTCACCTTTCCATTTTTCACTAAACCTGTTTTAAAAATATATCCTGTCTGGAAAGAAAAAAGAAAAAAAATATATATATATACATTTATACTTTTTATATCTAAAAAATAGAAAAAAATAAGATAAAAACATATTATACATATAGACCTCTAAAATCTTAGTAATAGTAGTGGAAATGTGAATGCTAGTCTTCAATACATGCAAAAAAGTTCTAAGCTCCTTGGATATTCCCCCAGCCCCTTTTAGACCCTCGGGCCTGGGTATGATGTACCCCCTGCACCCCGCTATCATAGGGCCTGCATACCAGTAATTGATGATTTGAGGCATTACTTGTTGCTGGCTGTTAATTAAATAGGGATTTTGATGAGCTTGTTGCTATGGAATTTATTAATTCCTAGTCAACAACTTCATTCTCCAAATTGTTAAATGAGTTAAATAGAATTTTGCATTGGCTCAGGAGTATACTTTAATAGCTTATTTTTCTTTTTGGGAGCCATCATAGAGGTGTAAAAAATGAATAAGCCTCGTGATATTCTCTTTAAGCATTGTTATTTACTTGATTGATATATGTCAACAAAAGAAACTAGCAAAAACTTTTTTAAAAATGGCAATGTTCCTAAGCTGGACTTCTCTGTCAACAATAGGAAACCTATTCATTTGCTGTTCTAAATGTCTACATAACCCAAATTGACTGTTTAAACACAGTTATTCAATCATATTCATTATATAGTAACATGGTTTGAAATGTGTTAAAGCTAACTAATATCACGAAACACAAAAATATTCAACAAAGATGAATAAATACCTTAAGGTAGCAGATCAAAGTCTTCATCAAGGTGTAAGGAATTTAATGAAATGCTGAACATATGCGATACTTCAATAAAATATGACCACCATTTTTAATAATCAATAGCTGACATTTTATAACTACATTCATAAGGTAGAAAACTTAACAAAATACAATTTTCAGCTGGAGTTGTTTGCTGAGAATGAAATATATCTTATTTTTAAAGGTAATATTAAAATAATGTAAACTTTTGGTACGATGTCAACATTTGGTACATTTACCTTATTACTAGGCATTTTAGAAAACATAAGAATTTGGAGTAAGGAGTGTATATTACTGGGCATTTTAGAAAACATTATAAGAATATGGAGTAAGGAGTGTATATTAACTAGGCGTTTTAGAAAAGATTATTAGAATATGGAGTAAGGAGTGTATATGTTACACCCCATTCGTGAATTTTCCCAGTTCATGAATCAGTCAAATTTCTGCCCATTTCATGAACTGGCCTCTACTCCTGACCATTTCATTAACTGGGCAATAAATAGTCCTTTTTATGAATCGAGCAGTGCTGCCCAGTTTCTGAACTGGCTATTTCATGAACTGGACAGCTCCAATTGTAACTGAATTAATGAACTAGACACGTTTTGCCCGGTCCATTAAATGGACAAGCGAAAACTGGTTTGGTCTTTAAGTTAATTTAACTTTTAGTCATTTTAGAATGGAAGGTTAAGTTAGGTTGGGTTAGCTTAATATAATATCGTAAAACGAATGGCAGTTAAGCGTGTAGTATATAATGCAATAAGTTCCAGTTCATTAAATGAGCACGTGTTAATTCAATGTTTGCCCACTTCTTGAAATGGTAAGCAAAGAAGCCAGTTCACGGAACTAACAGAAATATGGGCACTTTCACTATTAGGCTCTAACATACATATTACTAAGATTGAGACACACTGGAAAGTAGAGAATATCTAAAGAAGTTGGGAACTTTTAAAAAGTCAAGTGGAATTTTCAAAAATTTAATGCAAATCATTATAAATTTTTAGTAGAAGATCATAACCCAGTGCAAACCATTACTTTTACCTGTACTGCAAAGAACACTGATATATTTGTTAACCCTGCTACACTCGCGTGCAATTTTCTTACACTAGTACTCGCGTGGGGTCATTATGACCCCAGCATAATTTGAATTTAATTATATAAGATTTTGAAAAATTATTTACTAGAATGGATGAAAATATTAATAATAAGAATGACTTAAGCACAATAATAAAATAATATTCATAATTTTAATGTAATTAGATACTATATTTTGATTAAAATACTTATTATATTAAATCAATTTTTTTAGCTCACATATTAGTCACTTATTTGTATTTATTTTTTCAAAAAAGAAAATTATCTTAAATTTTTGTTTCATTCCACGTCTTCTGTTAACCAGGCCTCACACAGAACTTTCATGTGTTCCTTGCATACAAGTGTGTAACACTTCCATGTGGGGGGTAACAAGGCTTATTCCAAGCTCTTGGAGAAACTTTCTTCTCACAATTCACATTTCAATTGATTATTTGAAGCAACAATTACTTGGGAATTTACTGCGGCTGTATTTAGGAATGACTAGAACAATGCAAGAGGCCAACGACGAGTTTTCCTAGACACAGAATACAATGAAGACAGCTGAGCTGGTCCACTGTATCCACACCTCCCTTCGTGTCATTATAACACATTATTATTTCAGGCTTTTGTTTTTCTCTTGTGGATTGATCAATGTTATTGCCATCATGCATAGTTGAAAGGAGAAGGACAAGTTTTCCTTTTTTGGGGCAGTAGGATACTAATGTATTTCTATTATCATCAAACCCAAAAATACTGGAGTAGACTTGGCGCTTAGCAAGGAATTCTTGAGGAATCTCCCGCTTATTTTTCCTTATAGTCCCTACTATCGTTAGCTTCTTCTTTAGGAGCTCTTCAGCCAAAGGCACGCTGGTAAACCAGTTATCGGTGGTTATATTTCTATTGGTTCAACCAAACTCATAACATCTTTGCCAGAATTTGACACTCTGTAAGAACCCTCAGGCTGTTGACCCGCATAAACTTCCAGGTTGTAGGTGTAATACATTTTTGAATCAACCAACGCAAACACTTTGATCCCATATTTTGCAGGCTTGTTTTGTATATACTGTTTGAATGGACATCTACCTCTAAAGCTCTCAAGCTTTTCATCAATAGTTATCATTACACCTGGTGAGTAATATCTTTGAAATTTTTCTACCAAATTTTCTATCAATTCTCTAACTGGAGCAAGCCGGTCAATCCTTTTCCTTTCCTCTCGGTTATGCAAATTATCAAATTGTAATGCAGAGATTAAAAATTCAAATCGATATAGAGACATGACACATCTAAAAAGTTGAAAGCCCAGACCATCTGTTGCCCATAAATCTCTAATATTAGTATGGGACATTTTCTTCATTCCAGCTAGATATAATAGACCTATTACAGCTTTTACCTCAATTATATTTGTGTCACAAGCATCCCTATCTCGTTGGTAGTTGTCTCTTAGATTACTAATTTTTATGTTGGTGTAATCAACTATTTTTTGCAATAACTCGTCAGTAAAAAATAAACCCCAACTTTCTATGGGTGTTTTTGCACTCTTACCTAAATTTAGAACGCCTGGAGCATGCATTGGTGGAATTATATTTATTGCAGTAACTCGAGCCGCTTGTCTGTAAGGTTTATTTATCCACAATGAGTGCCCATCCCTGCCAATAAAAAATGTAAATCATCATCAGTTCCTACCTTCTGACTCGTCAGCACTCTGTTCAGATTCACTATTTGATTCCCTAACTTCTAAATAATCTTCTGTTTCTGAACTACTGCCTCCCAAATCTTCCTCTTCATCAGAGTTTTGACCTAAAACATCGTCGATAAGTTCATGTATACGTTGCTGTTCTCTTTCATAAGACATAATAATTTGTTAAATCACACGGAAAAGGAGAATTAAATAACTAAAAAGAATGTTAGCAGTCAATAAATAAAATTAAACAAGAAAAAATTCAGACAAAAAAAAACCTGAGACTGCATTGCACAAACACTCGCGTGGGGTAAATATGACCCCAGAATAGAAAACCGGACCATAAACCGGTACAAAAGCACAATTCTAACTGAAATCAATGTCACTTTGAGAATCACACTATAAAATAAAGGTACACTAAGTGAGGGAACAGTAGTACAAACCCTCAAATAGGTATAAACAAAATTCCACTGCTGGGGTCATATTTACCCCACGCGAGGGTTAGAGGGTTAATAATCTCTGTGTCAAAAATTGAATTGAAAGCATTGAAAATAATTAGATTTATTATTATTATTATTATTATTATTATTATTATTATTAATAATATTGGGGAAAATGCATTCTTTCTAGCCAAAAAGAACTCAAAAGGTCAGGTAGTTTTAAAACTTAAAAAGTGTATCAATCCTTACTATAAAGTATTCTGATTCATTGCTATTTAATTAACACACATAAGCTTTCTATCATGTTGTTTAAAGACATAGTTTTAATGTAATTATACAATACAAAATATTCACTTGGAAAATATGTTTTAAAAATACCTACAGCAAATGAGAAACTTAGCTTGTGTTTATGAATACATAATAAATAAAAAAAGATACTAAAAGTGAACCCTATTAATATTGTGTATCACACCAATTGGCATCGAGAGGGTAGTTATATAACGATTTTGATAGGTAGAACAGTAGAAGTTAGTTATATAGTTACTAAAACAACTTTAATTTATTCATGAATGAAATCATGTTATATGCTGTTGTAATGTTTGATAGATATTATCAATACCTATAAAATAACACAAATAGTATAAATAAATAATGTCAATGTTGGCTGCAAAGAAATATGTTTGGATTTTCACTACTGTTCTTCCAACCAAAATCCAATGTATAGTTGTACGGCTTGCTATTAAGAAGATATATACCATATGTATTGTTTCTACTAAGAAATCCTTCTGAACACTTAGCATTATAGGCCTATATTTTGTTGAAAGTAAGGTAAAGTTAGAAAATCTACTATTTTACATTGACTAATGAAACTTTATATTTGGTTGCAGGATATGAGACCAATTTACAGTCGGTGAAAATTATCAAAGAGGAATGAAAATGAGGAGAAATCATGGAGGTTAGGTTAACTGTAATATTTGTTTTTGCTAAGATGTTTGTGTTTTGTTTTTTCTCATTGCGTCTTAGTACCCGTTCAGGTTGTATGGTTGTACATTAATTTCACTGATAGAATAGGGATGAAAAAGATTGAATTTTATACATAATGTACTCTTATTGCATGGAGGAAGAGGGAAAATTATTTAAAAAAACACTTTAGGACACCTGACCGAGATTAAAACTCCGTTCTCCCTATCCCTCACAAGTCATTCAAACACAAGAGTGACACGTTAGACCATATGTCCACTGATTCAAGTTACTTGGATGTTACTTCTCAATATAAATGGTAAACTAAATTTTCTTAACTACGATTTAGTTTTTGTGTATGTGTTATTTTGGATACTAAATTTTTGTTAGTGTAGATTATTTCACTGTGTAAGAATTTGTAGGGTTGTGAATTAATGGTAATGTATCATCTTAACAATTAAAAGCTATGCAATATTAACCATTTTCAATTCAAAGAGAATCTGAATTGAAAGAATGCAATATTTCTGAAGATGAATACAAATTTAAAAGTTGTTCACTATTTTATGTTTTGAAAAACATCACACTGTTGTATATATTTAACTACAGTATCTTTATACAGCAAATATAATCTATATAACATAATGTTTGACAGTTTTTGGCCTAAGCTGATAGTTATTACAATACATAATTCAATGCTTATTAGATTATAACTATGCAGACATTAATAATTTTAATATGAATATGCTAGTTTTAAATAATATAAATTATAAATAAACATGTATTTTAATGGGCAATATTTTTTGTTGGGCAATATTTTTTGTTGTAGCCTACTTAGCTGTTTTAAATAGAACTTTTTTGAAGTGAAGTCAAATGTGGCAGATATTAAATAATAAATTGAAGTTTTCAAAGTTTAATCTACCAAAACTGGTGCATTACATACTAAAAGAGGTTTATAACCTGATTTACTGAAAATCACGAGTTTTAAATATAGAATCAATCAGTTTTTCAAAATTTTCTATTTTTTTTCACAACCTACACTGTATTATCTACTCTGTCCATAGCTACCAGAGATAAGTATCTTACTGACAAACATAAATGTGCTACATTGTTGTTAGAGGATCTTGATTGAAAATACGTTTACAGATCCATTAAATCCTGGGCTCTTAGTGGTCATAACTGACAAAAATACTTTTGCTATCCTCATGTGAAGTTCTGAATCATTTCCCATTCTCAGCTCTCCAATATGACATCAAGAAGTCCCACAGAGCATGAGCCAGAAAATTTACCCTTCAAAACAAACCATCCTTAAAAAGTCACTTGTTAAATTTGACTGATATTTGAACCCTGACCACCTATATTCTGTCGATTTATAGGAGTTGGTGGTGCCATATGACATCACCGGCTAAGTCAAACTTGTTCCATCTTGTCGAAAACTCCCAGCCACTCTGGCACCAGTAGATCGGGAAATACCCACCCAGGTAGCAAAACACAAGGTGGGTGGGGGTGTTGGCATTACTGGTGAAGTCCTGCACGGCTTGAAACACACTACAAGGATGTCACTGTTATTGTCAAATGTTTTTCAATCTGTAGAAAGTATCCACCAAGTTATCATAGATAGATCGAGGAATATCATGAGAGGGAAGAGAGGAGGGTGGGGGGTGGGGAAACGTCACCAGGGAAAACATTTTGTCACATAACCACACCATGTCATTAACCCTATGATGTCAGGGAAAAACTACTGTGACATAATTTAGCCCCATTTTTTTTGTCCTTCAGAACAAAGGCAGGCGTACAGTAGTACAAAAAGGAGAAAAGAATTCAGAGTGAGCTGTCAGAACTTAAATAATGATATATTATTGAATAGCTCATCCACTTAATCAGGCCTTATTTTATAATATCTATCGTTTTATGCTTCCTTTATGTTTTAAGTCTTGTAGCTCGGAACGATGTTACAATAAGGGATAGGAGGGAGACAGAAAAGAGGGAAAGCAGTGAGTGAGAAAGGAGGGAAAATTCTATTTATAGTATGCCCATCGGTGGACCATTTATAGAGCATTCATGGTTGGAAGGGTGGTATCTGACTACTAGCCGAAGGTTCTTTATTGCAAACATTGAGTGAATGCGACTTTTGTCAACCCATGCAGAAATGATTATTTGTTTACTAATACTATATTATCAATACAAAATGTTATCAAACGAGTATAATAATACTTCCTTAAGGATTACTGTATAATTGGAGTTTTTGTAACTTATTGAATCAACAAAATATATTAATAATACTATTATGTTTTTGGTTTTGTAGTTTTGACATAAAGAGATTGTGTAGTAAGGCTACATGAAATAATAAACTAAAAACGATTATATTCACATTTGTATTGTGTTATAACTTGGCCACCAAAATAAAGTTTTTATGACTTAAAGAGATAGCAATACAAAACATTAGTTTCAAAATAAAATATTTTTATTTTGTATACAGCGTAAGAACACAACCACCTTGCCGGTTTAACGATGTCATCAACTGCCTCTGTTTCAGCTGGTTTGCCATTTTAATTTCAGAAGAGCATTCCACATTTTAGAAGCTCTCGTTTGAAAATCATTTTTAGGTGAACCAAAAACATCTCTTCCACAAAAAAGAAATATCCAAACAGTTTTTTCATAAGTCATATTTCAATAATGTAAAAATGTTTAGTAATTTAAAATAAATGGTTTGTGTAAATGTTTTAACTACTAAAAGAAACAAAAAATCAACATATGGTCTTGCAGATCACGTGGTTTGGCGAATGGAAATATGATAACTTTTACGAATGTGAATTTACTACACACACACACACACACACATGTTAAAAATTAGACACATTTATATCTTAAGTCTTGTCAGAATTATTAGTTAATTTATTTCCTTAGTTGACTATTTGTGATAGATTGTTTAAAATTATAGTTCTCTTTTATATGGTTGTTGTGGCTCTTTAATTAAAAGCATACCAATTTTAATAGTCTTAGTTTATTATTTGCAAAGTTTAACACCAAAATGAGTAATCAAAGTTTATCAAACTTGCTTACATCCTTTGTCCATATAAAAATTAGGCATCGCATGGAGACAAAATAAATTAATACTACTTTAAGTAGAAATTCACTTAATAATCATTTTTAATTGTTGGTTAAATCTGGCCACACTTTTCATATGATGAATTCTTTTTTACAGTGCTATAGCATCTAGATGTGTTACAAGAATACATCTTCCCAAACATTTTATTAGATTGTTAAAAAAAATTACAACGCTTTCTATACTCTAATGAAATATTAAAAACTCATAAGAGGACTCATCACTGTTTAATTATTATTTATCACACTAATATTAATTGTACAGAGGACATCATTTTTAATCTTTTTCTCTCTTATTAGGACTTATTTGCTCATTAGCATGTTTTATATTTTCATCTTATCAAACTTTTTACATCTCTTCTTTAATTCCCCCACCCAGTATAGCCCAGCTCCAAATAAATCACTACTATCTTGATAGGCTAGATAATTGCAGATTTAAATGTGTGAAGAAATTTTTGCAATCTTTTGATTTATTTTAGCTTTTCATCTCAAGGAATTTCTTTTATATAATTTTTGGAATAATTTTATTTCTTAAAGTTTTATTTTCAACTTATTTTAGGTCAGTATTATGAACCTGTACCAACTCAATTTGGTAATGGAGATGCCTTGGAAGAAGAGAATGAGAAAATGACTGATGAATTGAAGGATAAAATACACGTTTTAAAATCTGTAAGTAACCAAACTAAAATAACTAATTTTTTCATCTGTAAAATAGTAGCACATTTGTTTAAGTTTGCCAGCAATTAAAACGTATTATAGATAGTATTGAGACATTGTTTGTTCAGATATCTATTTATTTAAAATCAAACATAAAACTCAAATACTCCAAACCAAAGCAACCCTAAATAATGTAACAATAAATAACTTGTGTGTTCATATTAATCTACTATAAACACTGGCAGAATTTTATTAAATAAAACCATCAGAATATATTTGAATCAAAACAATAGTTATGTTTAAAGTTTATCCTTGTGTTACTATTTATTCAGTAAATTTAAATAAAAATAACTGATTCAATTTATGTCCTATGAATCAATGTCATTTAATTAAAATTATATATATGATAACATTGTTGAAGTATCAATATAATACAGTCTGTCACACTTAATTTAAAAATTATTGACATTTGACATCATTCTTATGATCAGACACTTCTTTTAGCCATGGGAGGATATGTCAATATAGGCCTACGCACTTCAAGTACCAACTCTGTCTCAGAAGATAGTACTGTACTAGGGATTGAAACACTGATAACAAAATTTATTTTGAAAACTCCTTTCATTCCAAAATTGGATTTAAGTAAATTGTACAATTAATTTATAGAGGATATACCATACAAATATTCTAACTAGCAATATAGGCTATATTATTACTATTTAGGTTTTTTTAACGCAAGTAAGGGCTGTTAGTACTTTAAAACTACACTTAAAATTTTTTTACACATTGCTCACCTTTCACTTTTGCTCCGCATGGTGAGTAAGCAGGGCTGTGGAGTCAGTAAACCAAGCCTTTGACTCCAACTCGTTTATTTTTTTTTACTTTCTGACTCCCTTCATATATGGCTAATGTATATTAATTAGTAATAACAAATTGACTGCAGTAAAGTTCTCTGATACAAATGATTTTATGGTAAGATTCTTTGGCATTGTGAATGAGTATTTAAATACATTTGTCAATCCAACTTACAAATACTGGTCCTAAAGAATAACAAAAGTATAGAATTAAAAGATAAATTTCCCTATATGGTTATAATATTGTAAGTTTTTATTTTGAAGCCAGAGTTGGTACATTTTTACCGACTCCGACTCCACCCAAAATTGTTTCTGACTCTTGACTCCACAACACTGTGAGTAAGCTATTTATCTGATGAGGAAGTTGATTATTTAATATATAATATTGTTAAATAAAGATATAATTTAACTAGTTATAATATCCATTTTTGTAATATGTGTTGTAAATACTCGTATTTTAAGCACATCAACACAGGCTAAATTTATTTTGAAATTGGTATTCACTGCAAATTCAATGTTCAGTATAGTTTGTTTGAGCTGGCAAAGAAATTAAACACTTTGTTTATTCTGAAAAGTAGTAAGTTTACCTTGCTTGTTTCCATTATGGTGCGATTTATGGAGCCCATCAAGGTTAAACTTGTAAGCTTTTGACTCAGTGTGCACATTTACAAACACTTCCTGATTGATTTTGAATTTTTAGATTAAAATAATAGTAATTAGCACTATTTAACAAACATGTTCAAAATAGTATAATTTAAGGAGTAGGGATAAAGGCTAATTTGAGGAAGTCCATATGCATAAGTGTGGGTAGAGGATGGGGAAAACATAGTATTGTGTGGAAAACCGTCTTCAAAACACATGGCTGGGATTTTAACCTCGAACTCCCTGCAACTGGAGGTCTAGTTTACTGTGATCTTGATGTCTTAGACCATGTGAGCACTGTTGAGGATAACACTTTTAGATGGGTTGATGTTCTATGCTGTATATCTGTTTTTATGATACTTTTATTAGTCATTAGATGTAATTTCAGTTATTATGGATATTGATAAAAGTTGTTTGAACTTGAAACACACAAACATTTATAAATGATATTGGCTTTTATCTAGCAATAAATATAACTTTAAAATGAGAAATTACATATAGATTAGGTAAATATTAATAGAAAAAAGGCTAAGGAAACAACTGAAGTCCAAGCTCAATTCAAATTCAAAATTTCTTTCATGAATATTAAAGCTGTCCGTTGTGTCCCTTCTTTTATGCAATTTCAAATGCTTTTGTCTCTTCCATTTTTCATGCCTGTTAAAATACTGATTCTCTTAAGTGAATGTCACGATCAACAAATAACAAGAGTAGAACAACTACCCCCTGATTTTGGTTGGAAGAACAGTAGAGAAAATACAAACAAATTTCTTTTGGCCAACATTGATAACATGAAGAGAGAAGTGTGTTTTTATATCTAGTCCAAACCTAACTATCCTTTCATGTTGGCTTCCTTCACTATCATTTACCTTATATCATTGTACAGTGCTAAAATTGTTTTAGTAATTTTAGTAACTAACTTCTAATGTTCTTCCTACCAAAATCATACTAAAGTGTCCTTTGATTCATCTTAATGGTATCCGGGCATCCTTAAAGAATATACATTCAAGATACATACCAACAAAATAGCCAAAGGTGTATAGGCACTTCTTTAGAGTACAGAACCTTTACAGTCTTACCACATAATTATATATGACATAATTTGTGATTTTGTTCTTATAGGAGTCACTGCTAAACCTTTTCTTTTTTACAGCTCTCCATTGATATTGGAGCAGAAGTTAAGTTTCAGGATAAAATGCTGCGTGATTTGGTAATAAAAATAATTTTTACTAAATATAGCATTTATTTATTTGTGTAAAGTAATTAAAACCATAAACATTTTTTTTTTTTAATTTTGAGCTCATTCTATTGTGGAGTAAAATCCTTTTAATTGAATCATTATCTCCAATCTATTCGTATTGGTCTTTGCTGATTCATGTTAGAGTTTCTTTAAAACTGCTTGATTTTTACTAAGCCAATTAATTATTTACAAGCTTTTACATTTTTAAAATGTAGCTGTGCCTTGTTTTAATGTGTTTTAAAGATAACACACATACTTAATTAAAGTGTTAATACTTATTATAGTTTTTGTGTGGTTTCAAAATAGATATAAATTTTAATCACATAAGATTTGTGCTATAACCTTTAAAAATATAGTTTTGAGGCACATAATTTTATATGTTGTAGAAAATAAGCAAAGATGGATAGAAACAACTAGAATAACAAATGGTCTTTCACATTATAAATATAATCATTATCTACAATTTACTCTACTGTTGCTAAAAATAGATACCTAGGTTGAGGGTTTCTATTTGCTCTTAACATATTTTCCTTTACTTTCATGTATGTTTAGTTGGATTATAATTTAGTTTTTGATGCTAATAGTATTTTTTTATGTGTTTTTTGTACACTTGTCTTTTGTCATTAAATTCATCAACTTTTTCATTTCAGGATGACGATTTTGAAAAGTCAAGTGGTTTCCTTGGAAAAACAATGAATAGAGTTTTTCGGCTTGGAAAGGGTAGTCATAATTATTATATCCTCTATTTGTTTCTGTTTTCACTTTTTGTATTTTTTGTTTTATGGATAGTTATCAAATTTAGGTGAGTTTTATTTCTTTATATGTTAAAGCTCTAATTCCAGAAATTCACTAAACATTGTTATGTATTTCTTAAGAAAGGGAGGAAAAAAACATATTTATTTAAAATTGCAGACTATTTTTTGCTTACAATATGTAAATTACACAAAAGAATGGGGAAAAGGATTTTATGAAAGTAATTTTTTGTAACATTTTGTTTTGAAATATGTAATATTTAATACATTTTAAAAGAATATATTTTCCAAATATTAGCTATGTCTTTTATTTTTATGGCAACAACTTACTCTTAGTCACAAAGAAATTTTGGAAGAAAAACTTGAAAAATCCATTAACTCATAGTGTTTAGATAGAATGTTAGAGCCACAAAGAAAATCACCTTCAATTTATCCAGCTTGAATTAATACCCCAACCTCCCTTAATTGACTTCAAGTGTAATGTGAGTAATGGCTTCAGTGCTGGTGGAACTCGCATACAGTAAGTATATAGTTGTGTACTGTACATTTTTATATGTAAATTCATCTAATATTCCATAAATTTCAAAATATACACTTTAACATTAACAAGACCAAATAAAAAGGTAATAGTAAATGATCACTATCATATTATATTAACTATTAATTAGACTCTAGAATTTAAATGTATTTGAATCGGATACTAAAAGGTTTAACATTCAAAAATATGTACAAATAGAAACCATAATTCAAAATGATATCCTTACACTTATGAATATAACCTAGTTGCTACTATTAGATGTTTGTTATTAAGTTCATAAAGACATGAAAAAGTGTGGTCATCAGGTAGGACTACTGGATAGCTCATTGGTTATAATCTAGTCCACTGAGTTGAAGTAATTAGTTGATTTGTTGTTTTAAATCCTTATTACAACCAATTTCATTATATCTGAATCTGGGAACTATTTGTATTTGAAATTTTGAATCCAATTTTAATCTTATTTTAGTGTTGGGCCATTCCAGAAAATACTTACTTAAAGTAATAGATTGGATTTTTATCTAGGTATTATGTCTCCCACATTGATGTTATTTATTTTATTTTCTGAAAATGTATGATATGGATCATATGTTGAAAATATTTACTCAACTATTCTTAGTTAGAAGAATATCAACCTGAAACCCATTCCTAACCCAAAAACCTAATTAGTAGGGTCCAAATACAAAATAAAATATACAACAAAAGGCGGATAAGAGTGTGTGTTGTGAGTCATGAATATTAAGAAAATCTGAGTATGTAAACTATACTGAGAACACGCGGAACCTGCTCCTCAGTCACCCTCAATAACAAAAAAATGTCCCCCTAACAATTTACCTAGCAAAAAGCCTTAGAAGTTGGGTAGTATTAAACCTAAGGATATGTAAGTGAAAGAGATATTGCATAAAAGGTGAAGTCCTTAAAAAAGGACCATTTATTAAATATTTCAATATAATATGAACAATAAATAACGGGGGGAAAACCCTAAAACATACAAAAATGGTTGTGATCCCTACAGCAAAGTTTCATTTGAAGAATGCACAAAATATTATAATGATTACCTTCATTAAATTTAAGTTAACAATATCATAAGTTAAATACGTATATGTCAAGAAAGTACAATACAAATTTTTTTTTATATTAAATCTCTTTGAAATCCTCTTTTTTCTACATGAAACATAAATTGATTTAATTGTTGTTTACAGCTCTTAAACACGATTAAATATTGATATAAATAATATGCCTTACATTGGCTTACACTAAACATAAATAATATCAAAATTGTTTATTATTGATCTAAACATTGATTAGTACACATTTAGTTATCCTAGTCTAAATACTACTTTTTTATAATCAAAGTAAATATGGTGATTTCCAATAATCTCCTCACTAGCGCTATTAGTGTCCAATAAACTAAGTCCAAAAATACTTCCTATTAACAAAATCACCTGCGCTATTGTCTAACTAGCGTCCAATAAACTAAGTTCATATAGAGTTTTCAATTATTCTTTTGCTTGCGCTATCAGCGTTCAACTCCATAACTATTATTCCATAACATTGAACCCAAGTTTTAACACTAAGACAAAATATAAGTCCAAATAAAAGTTCCAAGACATAACATTTTACCAAGTAAATGTTGTTGATATTCTTCTACAAAAGTTAGATAAATATTTAGTGTGCCGAAAAGGACTTAGATATTCCTATATTATGAAAACTATTTGAAGTCTCAGCTTAGTCATATCCGACCAGAGTCTTATAATTTTGGTTTTATAAAATAAACAAATAATATTTAGCCAAAAGGAATTTAGAAGAAAAAAAAATTGTCGAAAGAGTATTTTGCTTACATTTTAATTCCTAATCTCTGAAGCCTTAGCTTCGCCCTGCTATTGCCAAAGCTAGTCCAAGAGTGCTCTTCCAATTGCACAACCAGTCTTATATACAATTTGGCACAGCTCACTGAACATAGAATGACATGATCACAAGGGGAAGGGAGGCACAGCAAAGAAAGTAAACAGGGTCCAGGGATTCACACACAACATAGGCTTCCACACAGTTCTAGAATAATTGAGAATTAACTGAACACTGGTCGAAGAGTCTGTTCTTTCTTTAGAAGTTCTTTGGCCTTAGATATCTTGTGTTGTATACATGCGTTGGCGCCGCCTCAGTGTCTCGTAGCTTGTTGTCGTGGCCGGGCGTGTTAGTTGTGGCGGGGAGTATAGTCTGTAGCTGGGTCAACAGCAGTCGGCGTCCGTGTAATAGGGTAAGTCTATGGTTTATTCACTTAGTCATCTTGGACTTGCAGCTAATGCTACAAACCTTAAAACATTCAAAGTAACACACTTTTTGAATACATTATTTAAATATTTGCAGCTTAAGGTTGTCCAAGTTGATTTTGAATATGTTTAAACATTTTATTCTTTTGTTTGGGATTTTTTTATTCCCTTGATTAGAAAGATTTTATTCAAAAATAAATAATTATTGGGACATTGATTAATATTTCCATTGCTATTGCTATTAAAATTTGGTATGGCATAATTGCCCAAACTTTCTCATATTGCTTATTATATTGTGAATGAACATTTTCAAAAATAGGTATTCAGTAAACTCCCTTAAAGTAAATTTTCCCCAAAAATAAACTCATCATCTTGTTTATCACAATAAAAAGTAAACACTCCTTTTACATGAATTTTAAACCAAACAAAGTTTAAATTTTCTAAAATAAGTTATTTTTAAACCCCCCTAAAATTATTCTTAATTACTTTGTCATTAAGTTGTTGACATCTGTCATTGATGAGTATATTAAATTTCGGCCAATATAGATTAAACCATTGGTTGTATATAAACATCTACAACCCCCTTGTATTCAAGGGTGTAAAAGTGAGAGGGTCTTGGGGTCCAAGAATATGTATACAACCTTATTGTTATGGTTTTTTACTTTTGGTACAGTTTTAATTGTGAATGATATCAATCTAATACTAGTTTTTCATCTTCTAAAATTGACCTTCAAGTAGCACCTTTTAAAAGTTTTGATTTTAAAATTAGCTCTGTCCAACATTTCAAATGTATTTACTCACCTACATTCAAAATATTATTGAAAAACAAAGCATGTTTCTTGGAATGAGCTGAGTAAATGGGGTCCAAAAAAGAAGGAAAACATTTTTGCTATCACCTGTAAGATCTTACTTGAGGAATTAACAAGAAGAAAGCAAATCTTTAATAAAAGAACAACGGTCAGGTCTGGAGTTTGTAGCTATGTAGGTAGGCTTACTACCATTCCCCACCCATTCTTTCAACATATCTACTTATTCAAAACATTATTTTATAACTATGAAATGTTTGAAATTACACACAAAATTTTGAACAGCATTGCTAGTTATTAAAAGGTGGTGTTAGGAGAAGGGAATCGGTGGTAAAATACTAGTGGCCTATTGCCAATATAATACATTTTAGTTGCATAAAAATATGTCAAATCTTAAAAAAATGTAAATATACACTTTTTTTTAGCATGGCATTTGACTACCTGTTTGGGCTATTTGCTTGTGTACTAACTGTGCTAATGGTATTAAGGATTAGCCAAGGTTATATTCAGAGGGACTCACATTTTAATGGAGGGAGAGTGGAAAAAACCCTCAGTATACCCAACTCCCATTTTTCCATTCACCTCTGTTTTTGATTTTATTCTGTTATTTATTTTGACACACTATTATTATCAGAATCACCTATTAAATGATTTTCATTCCTTACACTTTCTTCAGACTCAATTAAAATTCTCTAGATATTTCTTGTTTTTAAAACTCTTGGCTTGCTATTATTTCAAACACCACTGGTAGAGGCCATGATAAAAAAAAACACATGTATAAATAACAAGCAAGGGTCATTTGAAACAGCCTGATGTTTAAAAGCAGTTGATGCGATCTGAGAAAAGTTATCTTGAGACTTAAACGCGGTTCCCGCACTTAAGAGGTTAAGAAAGTGCTTCTTGGCTAAATTATGTTATCAGAAGTAATTACCTGGGGTGATTTATTGTAAAATTGAATTAAAGGTGAAATTGTGAAAAACCAAACACAAGTGCAGAAGTTCATCGAGTCGAGATTTGCACAAACACAAATTTCAAGCTCCCGGGACATCCCCAAAATAATGATAAGTGGGTTAAATGCTTCCTAATCCTTCCACCTATATATTTTTAATATACTAATAGCAAAAGTTTTGACTTAAAATAAACTGTTCTCATAAAATTTTGAGTCACCCCTTGCACAATTTATTTTGAAGTGAGATATGGGATGTGATGGCAGGTGGAGGGAATGCTAATAGTGTCTCTTACCTGCAATAATTAGGCTGTATAATTAAAATTGGATTAACCTTTACTTGAGAACTATTGAATAGACACCTCTTTAACAAAGTTCATTGATATAATAGAAGACAATCTGATTATAAAATCTTCCCAATATGAATAAGTATTTATATAATTCAAATACATATGTTTACAAATGGATTACAAATACATAATTCAGTTGTATGAATGTTAATTTCAGGTAGAATGTCAGAAGCTGAATATTTATTTAATTACAATCTGGGTAGGTCAATTAAGCTTGGGGTCTTGAGTTTGAACACCAATTATTTACCTTGTAGTTATCCTGGCTTTTGTCTCCAGGGTAATATTTCGCTGATTATTTAAGGTGGTGTGTGAGTGATTGGGCTGAATGGTGAAATCATAGGCTGGTTTTTATATTCCATTTTTGTAGCAATAAAACTAAGAGCAGTTGCTGATAGCTTTAAGCTACCAACAATTTCCCATAGACTTAACACCTCGTTTAGTCATGAAAAAACAACCCTGGAAATGGGGTAAACTGGGATAGGTCAGTGGTAAAACATTAACACGTAAACTCAAATGCTCATTTAATTCTCAATTCAGATTTTATTTTTTAATGTATGTTAATATCACACAATGCATTCTGAACATATTTTATCAGTTTCATGAAGAGCAAGTACAATTCATTCACAACCTAAGTTTACCTGGATGACAGCTTGAAATGTTACTAGAAGTAATCCCTAATATATCACTACACCAACAGCAGACATCTATAAGTTTGGACGACTGTAATAAAAACGGGTGGTAATATATTAATGTGATAGTTAATCACAGTAATTTAGACCAATATTATTTATATTTATTTGAGGACGGACACAAAGTTTATTTATCGTTTTATTCCACTTAAAAAAATTATTCGCACCACTTTCACAAACATTTCTAACGAACATAGCTTCAAAATGGCGACCGACGAATTTAAACCATATGGATGTACATGACGGTAAACAAGTTGTTTACAATGATGCAGACATGCAATGATGAAAATATTTTATTCAGTTAAATATTTCAAAATAAAGTAAAATAATCATAAAATCATTTATTGTATGTAAAAAAAATGACAACAATTTTCTCTTTTCCAAGTAAATACAATGCCTGTATTAAAAGGTATTGATGTGTGCACTATAATACACAAAATCAGTAACATCTCAAAACGAAGAATAAGTACTTTTAATTATGTTTAAAATATTGTTTCAAGTTGAATAAAAGAAATTATTTAAAAAAATGAAATAGTATGATAAAATTTAAGTTTTCGTTATTTTAAATGTAATATATAACAGGTAATTAAAGATCTTTACATTTATAACAAAACAGTGATCTTTTACAAGTGTTGGCAACACAAAACCTAAACATATGATTTTCGAACTGTCATCCAGGTAAAAACCTATCGTGAACAATCTGTAAATTTGCCTGTATTTCATTTTGAATAAAATATTAACTTTAATTATTTTTAAATTTTATATACCTATTATTTCACACAAATATTACACTCACTTTTCATTTATAATAAAATTGATTTTATTTTTATAGCTTTTCTTATGTGTGTATCATCATGTGTACTATCGTCACAACACTAAATAAGATAAGTTTCATTGCTTACCTTGTTTAACTTTTTTGTTCACTGTCATCATTTGATGAGAGAGGTGAAGGAAACTATGATATGGCTAGTTCCATTTTGAAGGTTTTATAACAATTGTTTAATGTTACCCAACAGCAGCACCATTGCCCATATTATGTAGTATTACATGTATAATGCTACCTAACAAAAAGCATGGTCATAGTCTTTAATATACAAGTATTTTATGTTTCCCAACCACAAGCATGATCATAGTCCTTAATATAACATTTAAAGTATTTACTATTTATTTCTGCCTAACAAAATGCTCAGTAGTTTCTTATACATAGTAATTGTTTCATACTGCCTAACAAATAGTACCGCCATAGTACCCAATGTATAATAATTAGTTTTCCACACAACTAATTTAAAAGTACAGGCAATGTTTCTGATATATAATCTTACATCTTATATGCTTCTCATCTAAGTACAGCCAATGGCCCTTTACATCCATTACTGTTTCCAGCTTATGGCTCAAGTTAGTATTTTTATTCAAGTCATTTATTTTTCCACTACCCGCTGGCTAGGCCTGTCCTAGCTTCATATGCCTTATAATCTATCTTAAGACTAGGACAGGCACAACACCCAGTCCCTGGCTGTTAATTTATCAATGTGAAATGGTAAACCAATATTTTCATCAATTATAAATTTTCGGCCATACCGGGAATCAAATCCAGGACCCTTAGCTTAGTAGGCAGACACGCTACTAATTGAGCTAAGATGTCCGGCTAAGCCAATGACCCTAATATATAATATTAAGTGTTTGATGCAGCCCAGAAAAAAACTTGGCCATAGAATTAAATGGTCACACAGTTAAAATATTTTATGTTGCCCACCAAATCCATGGTCATAGTTCCTAATATATAAATTAAAACGTTTGATACTTTTCATCTAGAATCATGGCTATATTAAGTGGTTCATGTTATCCAACAAAGTATTGGTATAACCATAGTCGATAATATATATGTGTTTTATGTCACCAGACTGGAAGGAAGACGGAGGAGGTCTTCACAACATCTTTTTAAGTGTTTAATTCTACTAAGCTTGAATAAAGTTTCTTAAGATAGTGCTAGGTGCTTTCTGGCATTCATTTGCGATAAAATCCTACATTCCAAATACATGTTTTTTTTATTACACACAACCTATTAAACTAACTAAAATATTGATGGCATTAATCATATGGCCCGACCTACTTAAAATAATACTGAATGTCACAAATAAATGTTTGTAAGGGTTTTATATCATCCAACTTAAAGGAAAGCCAGAGTTACCAAATTAAAAAATGATAATTCTTAAGTGTGCCACATTTGACTATCTGGGCGATCCAGATGTTTGTACTAATGTGGTAGTGATGATGAAAGTCGAGTCTTAGAAGAAATGTACTCACCTTTGATTGGAGAAAGAATGGAAAGTTATTTATGAAAAAACACTTCATTACACCCAAGGCAACCTTGGAAGTATCTGGACATTTCACAATAGGACAACATTTAATAAGTACATTGGAATATGCAAATGACTTGGTAATAGTGGCAAAGGAAAAAAAAAACCTTCAAAATATGATGATAAAACTTGATGAAACCGAATGAGAGTATGGAATGAGGAATGATATTGAGAAGTCAAAAGTAAATGAGAATATCCCATAGAGAACAACTTAGCATAGCTGTGGGAGATCAACAGCTGCAAATGTGGAACATTACAAATATTTAGGAAGTCTAATTGAGACAGAGATAGAGTGTACATGAGAGATAATATTTTTTCTTGCATCGCGTCTTACTACTTGTTCAGGTTATAAGCTGAGATAAGATTAAAAATAGCAAAGGCCAAGACTGCTTTCAACCAGAAGAGGATGCTGCTGCTGATCAGCAAGTTGGAGATGAGGAAGAAACTGATGAAGTGTTTTAAATATGGAGCATCACTTTGTTTTGGAACTGGACATGCACCCTGAGCAAAAATGTTAAGAAACATTTAGAAATCTCTGAGATGTGGTGCTGAAGGAGGATAGAGTGGCTCAAGTAGATAGATCGGGTGACTAATGAAGTTCTAAGAAGAGTCATTAAAAATAACCATTCTGAAAATAATTCTATGAAGATTGGAGGGAAGAAGGATACCAAGAAGACAAAAAATTGAACATATTGATGACCTCAAACACAGAACAAAGATGAAGTTTCAAGATCAAAATACGGAAGCTGATGGTTGGTGACTGGACAAGGCAACATACCTATAGAAAGACAAAACACCAAATAGATAAATAAACCTTGCTGGGTCTTAAACCCACAATTCCCCATTACCATCAAACCAAAATACATGCCTTTGTCCGCATGACCACCAGTTTGAGTTATGCCACACACTCACACACACACACACACACACACACACACACACACGCACACGCACACACACACACACACACACACAGAGGATGTAATACACTGGTATATATACTTATATGCAATCTTTTGCCGATGGTTCTTCCTCAGATCTTGTCGAATGGAAGAATGATTGATTTTCACGATTATGAACAAGGGGTTTTATAACAAGGATTATCATATTCAGTTCCTTTCTATAACTAAGCCTTTGCATGCCCAGACTCGATGTCAACTTCTCATGCAAAATTTGTTCCCTTCCTCTACTGCTTTTGTTTGAAGCGCCGACTCATAATGTTTGGTGGTGAATAGTGAGGACATCCTTACTTTTACTTTTTTGCTACCTTACAGGTAGATAAAGTATTGTGGTTGTCAAAAAAATTTAACTCAAGATTTTGATGAATGTCAACAATTCATGACCCCCAAATCGGATAAAGTGGTTACCGCAATGACGACTGTACCTCGGGCTAGAGCCTAAACTATTAAACCGATTGAACTAAAACTTGGTAATTATGGTTTTCATAGGGTTGCCCCAAACGGTGTTTGGAATTGGCTATCCAACCCCAAAATTAAGGGTAGTTTCCCTAATGTGAAAAGAAAAAAAATATAATTTTATCAAAATCGGCTGTAACAATTTTGATTGAATTTAATTTCTAAGCTTCGATCAATACAGTATTTCAAACAAAATGGCTACTCTGTTTTTTTTTTGTCAAAATGACAAAGGGTTCCATACTGATGGGTAAATTCTAATTATTTATCATATCTCCGTAACTCTTTGAGATATGGTATTACTTATTGCAAATGTGTAAGTTTATTTATAATAAAAATATTATATTTGAAACATATTTTCATAAAACCAATAATTTTGAAGCTATACGCATATATATTAACTTTTTGAACACTTAGGGTAAAATATTGCGACCATAAAAAAAACCGAGATGTTGATGGATGTTGACGTTTCATGACCCCCCGAACCCTAAAAAGTGATTTTTACAATGCCGTCTGTCTAACCCTAAAATTAAGAGTAATTTACTAAAGGGCAAAAAGAGAAAAATTTGTTTTTCTCATAATCGGCTCTTAACGATTTTAACTATAATTCATATATATGCATTATTTAATATTATAAAAAAAATGTATTTTCATTTTCCCATGAAAATGACTTTTAGGGTACTTTACAGAAGGGGAAATGTCCATGTCTCAGCAACTATTTGAAGTACTAAATAACTTATCATTGCAAAACTGTAGTACTAATAAAAATAAAAATCTTTCCTTTGAAATATATTTTTATAAAACCGATAGTTTTTGAGATATTGGCCAATATATCAATATACTTTTGTGAGCTTTAGTTGCAGAGATACTAAAGTTTTAATGCAATAATTCTCTAAAGCTATAGAGTAAGTAAATAAGTAAGTCTCTAAAAAAGTTTGCGTATAACCCGAACGGGTAGTAAGACGCGGTGCTAATAATAATAATCTAAAAAAGTTGATGTTCTTTTTTCTTTAATCTCTTAGGATAAATGTTTGTGCAGAAATTAACTCTCTCTATTATCATTTTAGACTCAATAGGTATTCAATATTTACCTTGTTTATTGGTCAAAATTTATAAATGAGGAATTTAATAGCAATGTGATAACTAGATGTTTTACGTAGGTATAGCGCAATTTTTGCTTGGGTTTGCTAGTGTATATTATTTTGTTTCACATATATTACGAGTTTTGTGTAAATATATCCTTGTTTAAACAATGGAGCAAGAAAGTCCATGTGGAGATCCATGCCATTTATTTATTTCTCGATTTGCTTATTAATAGTAAAAATAAAAGTTTATTATTGCTCGATAATTAATATATCTGCAACTTAGCACACACTCAAAGTGAGTTATGAGGGAAACTCATTAATTAAAGAGAATGGAATGTTTTTGTAAAGTGACATTCAGGCATCTGTTGTAAAGACAAAATCACAAGACTTATTATTATTTTTATAGAGTCAGTTTAAAAGTAACTATGTGAATTAAATAACATATAGGATAACAGGACTTAAATTTTCAAAATAATTTCAATTAAATCTGATAAAAAAATTAAATCGCTATTTATTAAACAATTTAACAAATTTGAAGTTCCAGCAGCAACCTCAAATTTACTTCGATTGAAATGAAAAAATTACAAATAATTGTTTTCATTAAAAGAAACCTATTGGTGGGGTGGCTTGTATAAAAATAATAATTTCTCTCTCTCTCTCTCTATATATATATATATATATATATATGAACAAAGCCGGATTTTTTGAAATTCCTACAGGATAGGGAATAAAGAGGATTCATATTTTCGCCTTAAAGATGCCTTATTTCTTATTAGATCAACATCCAGCCCAAAACCTTGGACCTAGAAAGCGGAAATTTTGCACAGAGGTTCCATTTATGATGTAGCCAAGGAATAAGACCAGATTTTTTGAATAACAATCTAAGTAATTTTACCTTTAATATTACAATAGGTGGGTCATTTAAAAAAGAGAGTGAAAACGCGAACGAAGTCGCGGGCAACAGCTAGTATGTATTTATATACAGTAGCCCCATGGCTTCTTTGGTGCTGACCGACAGCTTTGAAAAGCTACCAGACCAAACTATGTATCCCTACGCCGAACCATATGTTCTGCAAAAAATGTGTTTAGCAGCTGTCACTTCTGACGGTCAAAATTTATGTATATACTTAAATGTTGACTGTCAGAAGTCAGCCAACACCAAAGAAGCCATGGGGCTACTGTATGTGTGTTGTTCATTCTGGTCATTGTCTTATGAATCTTGTATATCATTATTCTTTAAATGGAAAAGCCAAGAAAAAATCAATATTATAGGGTCTGGAATAGCAATGTCTTTCCACGCACCTTCTTAATTGGGAGTATCACAAAATCTATCTGGAGATCAAAGTCTATGTTTTGAAATGATTTTCTTAATATTTTAGCACATTCTCTTACTGGATTCATCATTTGATCTCAAATTTTCTCCGCTATTTCGCCTAAGAAGGATTTAAGCAACACCTCTTCAGATTTATTAACTTCTAGAGGATGGGAAAAGCATATGTTTTCACCATATTGATTAATAAGACATATTTTCAGTTCCTTACTAGTATAATATCATTCTGTAGTAGGCTATTTCCCATGTCTAGAATACAGTATGCCTACTTAACTCATATCCTTTACCGTTCATTAGACAAGCATTTGTAGAATTGAGTATTTCATCAAGCAGTGTAGATTTTCCCTTCTCTTCTATACACGGTTGCATTGCAGAAAATATTCTGGTATACAGTTCTGATGGCAATACAGATCAGCTCCAAATACTGCGTCTACGGTTTGTAAGTCACATGTTCATGTAAAGACTTCTTCTTGGAAAACTTTGTGGCTTCAAGAAATTTGTTTGGTTTATTTGCCTCAGAAATCCAAAATTTCTCAAAAGTAGTCCTTCCTTTGAACTTCAGTTTGCAACAAATAACACATAGTTTTCTAAAAGGATGTATGTCTTTGCTTTTAAGAGCTCTAACTGGATTGTAACTACGTGTTCTTGCCAATTTAGCTCAGAATGTTCTAACATTCTCTTATTAAACTTATCCAGATCCCTTTTCAGTGTATATTTTTTATAGTACTCATTATTTACATGATGCACTATGTCAAGTATTGGAACCTTATTGAATCTTTGTGCTACTAGATCTTCTCGGATTGCAGCTGTTTCCATCAATTTATTCCTCCCATTCTCCATTGTTGTTAATGAAATAAGACTGCATTTTTGACAGATTATAGGCCTACATTTGGTTGAGTCTTATTTTTCCTGTTAATGCTATACTGTCCATGTTTTCTCTTTTTCTCTAACTATTCTGAAACAGAGTAAAACAGATTACGGCACTTATGATTTAGGGGAGATGACATTTCACAGTGTTGTGTAACGCTGCAATGTAAATAAAAATCACATTCAATATGGACAAACAAATTTAAATATTGCAACTTAATAAAATAAACCCAACCTTTTGTAACAATAACATCTGTAATGAAAGAATATGTGTTCCCACTCCTATACTAACAGCTGATCTTCTCTTAGGATATGAACAGAATGTATATTATACTAACAAGTGATCAACCAGTGGGGCAGCAAATTCACTTGTAATCTAAGTTTCCTTGAATATTTAAATAATTTTATAGAAACCATATATTCTTAGTACCCTATTATATATTATTTCCTTTTTTGAAAATAAAATGTAGCCTAAAATATTAATTTATGAAAAAAACTTTTTTTTCTACTGATGTTTGCAATAAGTGTGCGTGAAGGGCGGGCGAATATTTAAAATAATGTATACGTCAGTTATATTTATTATTTAGCCCCACGTCTTCTTACCTGTTCGGGTTACACGCTTAAGTACTAATTACGTTAATGGGCTAGGAATTGGGAAGGTTTATTATAGAGGAAGTGAACCCTCATCTACAGGGAGGGAAAGTGAAAAACTATTAGGAAAAACCACCCCCAGTTCACCCGAGCGAGATTCGAACCTTGATCTCTGATCTCCTTGTCCTCAGCAATCTAGCTCAACATGAAACAAGCCGAGGTGGATATGTCAGTTATAAATAAAGAGGAATTTGAGCATGTATGATATTTAAATAACTTAGACTGACCATTACCTTGGAAACTTGATGCAGTTAGATGAGTGATCGCACTGTGGACTGTGTTCCCTATAAATATCAAGGACATTTTCTTTATCACAAATTTTTTTTTAAACACATAGTAACTGATTCTTATAATAAATTAAATTTCCAAAAACTTTTATTTCAGGTGTTTTTCGATTTTCTCCGCTCATTCAGCTGCGAATTGTGTTCATTTGTCAATAAAAGTCAAGTCTTTGTCGAAAATAGACAAATTAAACTACACAGAGAGGAAATATTGAAATTAAAAAAAAATCATAAGCAAGATCAAATACCATTTAATATACAAAAAGTATTATTAAAATCGGCTAATTGGTTGCTGAAATAATCGGGTCTACAGAAAATGGTTCGTCCTCCATCTTTAATGGCCACCTAAGAAAATACCGGGATTCAAAAAAGCTCCTGACTTTTTGTAATCCCCAATCAGATGTAAATTTCCATACATGAAAATTCTATGGGCTTTCCTCTTCAGGGACTAGACTAGAAAGAGGAATCACCCCAAAGGTCACCAGGGTTTGTTTAATTAGGCTTATGTTAAATTTAAGAGTTTCTTCTTGTTTCACACCCTCGTATTCACTATAACCATCACCTCTTCTCATCGGGATATGGAAAGAACCTCCATGAAAGGGATGTACGGTTAGTACATTCGGGCATCCCCTGGGCAACGGTAAATAAGTACTGGCTAAACTTTTAACAAACTCAGCTACGAATGATGTAGCCCAGAAGCACAAAAAATATATAGTAGAAAAAGAAAAGTAATAAAATATGAACACAATTTTTATATACACCCCTTGAGAATACCTCGTGCTAACCTAGGGCACGTTTGGAAAAACTTATCCGAGTGAACTGATCCCTCTATCTCCAACCTGACGCCTTATACCGTACGACTACAGGTGTGACTGTGTCTTCTTACTGTAGAATAGGTAAGTACACTGTGATAATAATAAACATATTATTTGAGAGAATATAGACAATTAATGTAGAGTACATATCATTGAATAAAGGTTACTTTTCTTAATATATATCCTACCACCCACCTCCTTGGCCACATGGTCTAAGGTGTCACCCTCGCAATAAATTAGACTGCCAATGACGAGTAGATCGTGCTTTGATACCCGTGGGGTATACTGGGTTTTCTTTTTCTTAACATGCGGCAGAATAAAAGATCAAATTTAATTCTGGGTCTTCTTATCTTCCTTCTCGAACTAATAATAATAATAATATTTAGCACCGCGTCTTACTACCCGTTCGGGTTATACGCTTCTTCTCGAACTGAGTACCTGCTTGAGGAGATGACATACCCCCACCACTCTATTACTTTCCCTACCCTGGTTTGTGTCACTCTTTTGTTCGATTGGTTTTCTGTATTCTGAATGACAAACAAAGCAGAGACCGCTCGGCAGCTTCTACCTGAAGTTTTTGGTTCACTAAGTGTTTGGATAAACATACTACATTGAATACGCTTTGGTCCTATTTCTAATACACACTACTTAGAAAACTATTTTATTTTTCTAGTAAATTGAAACAGTTTTAAATCTGTGTTTAATGAAAACATATGATCATATGCCTATTGCATTGCTATGTTGTTTGATAAACAAATTTGTTACTAATTGTATAATATAATGACTCTATAGACTTTTAAAATTAATTGGAAATATATGCATGCACATTCTAAATATCCTGAAAATTGTCTATATTAGCATATGACTTAGAAACTTTTTTCAAAATTATAGTTGAATAATTATTTATCGTTCCCATTCTGAGAACCTACACTGGAAAGTGACTATATAAGCACACGACCCACAGACTAGCGTAATCCTAGGACAGACCTCGAGGTTGTAAATTAATTAAAATATGATAAATATTACTCTCACAATGGGAACTAAATAGTTATCTTAGTAAGAGGACGCGCTAAGTATGCAGCTTAATTATCTAGAGGAGTGGTTCCCAAACCATGTCATGCGTACTACCAGTGATACGTACAATTATTCCAGGCAGTAGGTCTGTAGCATCGGATGGTTTACGAAAGACACTAAACAACCATAAATAGACAAGACTTACCCCGTTTGCTGGTTAACTGGGGCTGCGTGGAAGAACAACACAAAACCACCTAACGCACCTTCACGGAACCGGGAAAATAGTATACTGTTAGCGAAGACTGGGGTGCAAGTTCAGCGAACGACTTAAGTTGAGTTGACTTGTGCAGTGAAGAGATCCCCTCTAAGAAGATTCCCGAACGTCCACGGGCCTTCCCGAAGCTAAATCGGCATGCTCTATCTTATGTTCCTTTGTATTCTCGAACGTTATTCCCCCCTTGTTTTTCCCATCGTCCCCTCTTCTGTGCTTTATGGTATATATTTTGACTTGCGCAGTGAAGAGATCCCCTCTAAGAAGATTCCCGAACGTCCACGGGCCTTCCCGAAGCTAAATCGGCATGCGCTATCTTATGTTCCTTTGTCTTCTCGAACGTTATTCCCCCCTTGTTTTTCCCATCGTTCCCTCTTCTGTGCTTTAAGGTATATATTCTGGCGCCTGTGCCTACGAACTTTACAATTGGTCCTGAGTCGTATCAGGGATAGGATAAGCTCCGGCTTTCATCAACGTAAAATGTAAGAACTAAATTCCCTCTCGGCAAAGTTAACTTCTCTTTTTTTTATTGTAAAACTTTTCAAAATTTCATTTTGGCCTATTATTCAAATACTTATAAAACAAATCTGACAGTTAGGATTTTACTTAATTGTTCTTTGAGGTCGCTTCAATGCGAGGTCATGGCGTCTTATCGCCGGTAGAGTTATAATAAATCGATTGTATCGATAATGATGTTTAAGGGGTATCGTGTCCATTTACTGTAATATTCAAATAACATTCGGCAAATATTTAATGTTTGAATTTAGATTATTCTTGTTATTATTTTGCAACACAGTATTTCTAATGGACAAATACTTAATATTTTGATGTAGGCCACTCGCTCCTATTGTATCCTTTTTTGGTATTACCTTTTTGTATTGTTTGAGCATCCTCTCCTTTAGGATGCTACACTAGTGGTGAAGACAGTGATCACTATACTGGATGGATATAAACACATTTCTGGCAACGGACCAAATCGTGACGCTAAAATCTGTCGTCTGCTTGGTTGCGAGGGGACAGATTTAATGGTTTCTTTAAATGTTCTTATGCACAAACGTGCTTCTGCTGAATAAAAGTATTATTGTTTTAAAATAGTGAAGTATTATATCCCACTTGGCTGAAGACACATTCACATGAAAGGACATACAATCACGATTTAAAGGTAATATCGTACAAATACAAAAATATCTTTAATATATTATAATATACTAGCTATCGCTCATGTTGTTTACATTCTGCCAATACTACAATATATTTAAAGTTTACTTTTAGCTTGTGTATTGGTTTCAGAAACAATAATATATTGAGAGTTCATTAACTATAATTAAGAAAGGTAGTTTACAACTTAATTACATTTGTTTGACTGACAAACTTTATGTAGTAGTTTTACATTCACACTATCATTTAGGTTATAGGCTTGTGGAAAGTATTACTATATTACAAAATATTTAAAGTTGGTTCTCAGCTTGTATATTGCTTTCAGAAATCATATTATATATATAATATTTGATTGATTACTTTTGTTCGAATGACAAACTTTGTGTAGAAGTTTAAACGCTAATTTAGGTTATAAGCTCGTTGGAAGCATTATTACTTTAGCCTACATCGACTTATTTAAAGAAAAAAGTCAGGAGTGTTAAACTTAGTTATGCCATTCAAACTTTTTAATAGCACATTTGTTTAATTTAAATAATCATATTATATTGTTGTATCTTATTATATTCCTACAAATTATTGAACGTCAAAATGCAACATTACCTTGTATGTGTGTAAGAGAGAAAGAGATGCCCAAAGTTTCCTTCTGTCCTACACAATGATGTACAGACGACATCTCGAAAATTTTAGCCACATATATCCATTCAGTTATATTATAGAAATCAATGGGTGAAAATATACTCAGCCAACAATCAGAATAATAATTTAAGTATACATGCCAACTACAGCTACAGTACATAAGGATGAACACGCCGAAGTATATGAAAAACTGTTTGAAATCATTAGAAGGTTAAAAGGAGAAGAATTTAATAATTCGTTAGATTGGAGTGCGATTTATGGAGGAGAAAAATACGGGTTGGAAGAAGACATGTTAGGATGTTAGGGGAGAAATATGAGTATAATTCTATACATTTCACAAGATGACAATAGCATAGCCTTGTTTCAGAGTCTCAAGAGAAGATACATATGGGAAGCATTTTGTGATAAAGGAATACACCAAATATTTAAATAGACTAGATTCTTTCAAAACAAATATTCAAGAAAAAATAATGCAGTGCATAAGTTAGTCTAGAGCAGACATTGACAGCGACCAAGATTGGGTGATGATGCAATCCAGAATGAGGATGAAATATTTGGCCAAAGTAAATATACAACGAAAGTGGGACTTGGTAAAACTGAAGGCAGACGAATGGGAGGTGAAATATGGTAAGAAGAGTGCCTAGTGAAACATACGAAAACAAAAGACAATATAAATCTATAAGAGAGATTGACTAACATCACTGAAACAATTAAAAAAATGGTAGAGGAAATGGTGGGAAAGATACACAATGAAGAAAGGAAGCCTTGGATTACAGAAGATATACTGAACTTAAAAAAGAGCTAAGTAAAATACAGGAGCTTAAGAAACGTTTATTTAAATAAGACAATACAAATATGTTGAAAGAAAACGTTCCTTGTGATATTGTATCAAAACTGCTGCCACTCCACCTATCAGCCAAACCTGAAAACATTAGTGACGTGGCGATAATGAGAGTTGGAGGGTTAGATAGGTACAAAATGTATCTGTGTTAGAGAAAGGAGAGGGGGGGATAATCGACTATTTGTTCAGTCTTTAAATTGGTGGGGACACGGATATTTCTACAGTATGCATATATATTTCACCCGTTTTTGTTGTTGAGAAATGCACTTTCAGAAGTGGCCACCAAGTAGCTTTAAGTTTAGGTACTGTGATCTCTGAAAAGTACTATGCACTCTATAAACTTGAGTGCGCAGAATATTCAGACCATCCACAGACAACATAATATTTAGAAATAGTTTCTTTATCAAAATGGTTAATCCTGATTATGATTTTGATCAATCATTTTAAAAGGGACTAGGTTTACTTAAATTATGTCATGTAGTTTATTTGACAGAAGTTTTATTATATTTAAAGTTTGAACCTGTGATTTTTTAGAAACTCAAATCCATCTTGAGACGTCAGTTATTGCAGCAAGCTCATCTAGGAAGATTATGGAAGAAACTAAGGCCCTTAATGACGTATACACTCCTATGTCTTAGCCTAGCCAAGATTTGCAGGATATTTGCTTGGGCTTGGCCCTAGCCAGCTTTCTTGTCACCACGCTAATGACGTACCGCTATTTTCCAACAGGCAACCACTTGCAATGTTGCAGGTAAGATAGAGAGGAGTGAACGTACACAACAACAAAGAGAGGATGAGTGCATCCAACCAATGAATTCGACAAGTTTCACACAATTGCCCACACATTTACACACTAAAAATATATAATGGAGACTGATGGACTATTTCGTATGTTCGAGGAGAGCACGCTGGAGGGGGTGTTGGGCCCGCACATTTTCTTGGGGTCCTAGGTCTGATCTTAGAGGTGTTCACAGGTATCAGAGGCAGAGACAAGATGTGGAGCTGGCGGGTATTATCAATTACAAATTGAGAGGGGTTTCCAGGGACAGGTATAAGTTAAAAGGGGGCATTTTGCTTGCGAAGTGTGTCGAACGCTCCGATTGGAAAATGTGCATGCCAAAGAAACTGGTGAACATGATTTTTAAGTATTTCATGAGTCACCGACGGAAGGACATCTAGGGGTGGCCAAAATCATTGCCAAAATTAGGAAATAGTTATTTCTGAAGGGGATGGGCCTTGATGTTCAAGGTCGAGTGAGAACTGTGAAATCTACATCAGAATCAAAATAAGAAGTTTGGGGAGTTGTCCTTCGTTGTTGCTAGCTTTCCGCTAGAACGTTTGTTTGTGGATTCTATTTAGGCCCTCTGACAATAACCAAGCAGGGGAACACAATTCTGCTAACATTCTTGCTGGATGTTTTCAATAAATATGGCCATCCCGCTGATAATACTGTGGTAAAATCTTTGAATGGGGGTTGTGTTCTAAAACTGTTTGGTGTTCGACAATTGAAGCCAGCTCATGTCACAGATCTTCAAGAATATGTATTTCAGCGGTGGCATTTGCTATTATTCAACTAGTCCCTACTACCCATGTAGAGAGAGGTTTAATAGAAATCCTAAGTCAGCGCTTATTGCCTATTACAATACCATGCACAGAGAGTGGGACTATAATCTGATGTGCTTGCAGTCGGCTTTCAATGAATCCAATAATGCAGGGGATAAGAAAACACCCACTGAATTGTTGCTAGTATAAGAGCAACTTATGCCTATCAATGGAAAATTTGAGATTCTCGCTAGATTCTTGGGAGTAAAGTTCACGGAAAAGATAGCCCGTAGCTGGGAAAGAACGGTGAATGTTAAAAAGAGTGCTCAGCAATGTATGCAAGCGTTATAATAAGACGCGCTACCCTCTTCACTTCAAGGTAGGTGACCAAGTCTTTGAGCTGCATAGTTTGAGCAAAGCAGAGGAGGGTCGGATGGCTAAATTATATCTAAGGTGGTACAAGTCCACCACTATTAGCCGTTTCCTTAAGCCCGTGACTGTTCTGCTGTTAGATCATAAGATTGGCTCGCCCAGTCGTCGCACGTATGTCAGCCAACCTAAGTTTTGTCCTGCTAAAATTGATGAGACGTTAGCGAGGACTTGTGAGAGCCGTGAAGCGTAGCATTGGTAGTCGTGAGGTGCTTTGTAATCTAACTCAGTTTTGTGTTGTTTGTGGCAGCACTGAGGCTATTGCTGGGCGTTTTTCACGCCGTCTTGTTGGCAACAGTGGGAGGTGTCACGTGAGAGGGAGGATACACATGTCCTGTGAATAGAGATAATGATGCTGTTGCTGTTATGCGCAAGGAGGGGGTGGTGGTGGCAGAGTTGGCTTTATTTCCCGGGTTCGCACCTGTCTGGGTTTTCTCTCTCTTTCTTTTAGCATACCCCTTCCATCTTATTCTGTAAGAAGATTTATCTTCAGCGTGGACGTTCGGAGGAGTTTAGCTGGGTTCCGCTTCCGGTATCTTGGACGAGATATTTTTCCTGCGGCTTTACACTTGTGGGGTTGGTGTATTCTCTAGCGTGTTAGTTGTAGAGCGTGGCACCGTTTCTCTTTTCTCTATGACTGCTGTAGGCACGGTTGTGTTGGTTCTTACTCTTTACATTGGGTTTTAGGGGTAGGGGAGGGGGTCATGTTTTGGTACCTATTTTGCTTAATATGCGAATCCAGAATATATTATAAATATATTCATGTATGCCTGAGTGTAAGAGATAAATAACATTAATTTGATCACTTTATTAGATGTTTACACTTATTTTTATCTCATTTCTACAAATTAATGAAAATAAAAAATAATATAAAGTGTGAATTAACCTGTTGAGTGAACTTGTTACGTTGACCTCAGGTCTTCAAATTTTATAACAAAGTTTTATATAATTTTATACAATAAACCAACTTTGTTATCAAATTTGCCAACTTGAGGTTAAGTGGGTACCAATTTATTCAACACATTAATCATCACTTTATATTTTTCTTATATTAATATGTCAATTAATCTTCCTACTAAGCTATTACTGCGCCCTGAAACTAATGCCTCCTAATTCATTTTATTTGCTAATGACATCACAGGCAGATGTAGATGGTATGGCAATACCTTCCTGCCAATTTCCGGTAATTTTTGTTGCTATGTGACATATAGCAGCAAGAAAGCAGTCCGTCATGGAAGTGTGTATGAAGCAGAGGTGTGCCATTGAATTCCTCCATGCAGAAGAAATTCCACCCACTGATATTCATCGACGCTTGCTGAACATTTAGAGAGTCCAAACAATGGATGTTAGCACAGTGATGAAGTGGGTTTCAACAGTGAAATGAGAGACAAGCTACATTCTGGGTGGTCCCGCACAGCTGTCAGACCATGAAATCAATAGCGCCCTGATCAGATCATTCACGCGAATCAGCAAATTATGACCAGGGAACTGCAAATAAAGATGAATGAGGGATTCAATGCATTAGAAACGATGTTGGTGACATTGGGATGCCAGGTGGGTCCTACAAATGCTAACACAGGAACTGAAAGACCATTGATTGCATGTCTGTCAGGACCTGCTGAATCACTATCAGGCTAAAGGTGACATTTTTCTGGACTGCATCATCACCGGTGACGAGACATGGTGTCACCACTAAGAAGCAGAATCAAAACGACAATCCATGCAATTGCGACATGCTAACTACCCATCAAGGAAAAAGTTCAAGGCGCTGCAATTAGTGGGTATTGTGTTCAATGTTTTTTGAGATAGGAAAGGTACGATCCTTCTGGATTTTCTGAAACCCGGACAAACCATCAACACTGACAGCTACATCTCGACGCAGACTAAGCTGAAGGCTTCAAAGTCAGCTTAAAGAAAAGACGACCTTTCGCCTGCAGCATGATAACGCCAGACCTCATACCAGTTTGAAGAATATGGACCATGTTGCAACTTTAGTCTGGACTGTCCTACCAGATTTGGAACCATCCGACTTTTAATCTGTTTGGGACGATAAAAGATGGATTATAGTGGCAATATTTTCCCGACAACACCGTCACCACAGCTGTGAAAAAGTGGGTCGCTTACGCTTGTGCAAATTTTTACAATTACTACATCCAAACTTTTGTTCGTCACTAGCGAAAATACATAGCCAATGGTGGTGACTATGTGGAAAAAATAGTGTTTTATAGCCGAGAGCTTGCTCTATCCAACGGTGTTATTGTGCTTCATCTATATGTTGTTGTTTCCATGGAAATAATAGGAAGCATTAGTTTTGGAGCAAAAAGTCTCTTTCATTGGCGAGTTTATGCAAGGCATGTTTTTATGATAAATGATTTTTAACAAATTTTACATTTACATTTTTTAATTGAATGACTGAAAAAGTATTTTGAACATTGCTCACATGTCTCACGTTTATATTCTTTCAGCGCATCATGAATGAGGTGAAGTTTTGTGAGAAAATACTTGCTCTTAAAACACTGTTCACAACTACCACATTAATGATCGTTCAGTAAATTGGAAATGAGATATTTTATGAGAAAATACCTACATGTAAAGCACTGTCCAAAATTCCCTCAGTATAGTATGAATGGGACTATGTTTTTGTAGATTGTGTTTGTTAATCAATTTCCTGGCGTAGGTTTACATCGTTATCTGCATAAGCCTTGCAGTCATTTTTCTTCTCTTATATTCCTCCCAAAAACACATTCTCATGTCATTAATTTATTTAAAATTAAACTAAAACCATTATTAACCATTATTGTATTATGAACTACACAAACCACAAAAATATAAAGTAAAGCAAAATTTATACAGTGTCTTAAGTAAGCTGGGCGTGATAAACTGTCAGCGAAATTTAAAAAACTTGTAAATTGGCTCATACCTCCTCCAAGATGTGTTTCCCATACAATGGTGTATGAAATATTTGTCTGGCCCATCAGTTGTCCTGTATTCAGACCTTCCATTCATAAAACACACTCCTAAAAATATCCACATTACACAGTCACATCCTAATAATCCACAGCTCTAGAGAAGGGAGACAGATTGGTAGCTTTAACAGATATATTATGCAAAACAATTATTTCGGTTTCCTTCAAGATATGACTAGCTAGTTTGTCACTTATAAAACATTTTTTCTATGAAAATAGCCAAGCTTGTTCTGAAGTATCAACTTTAAGCCCTGCATTAGCAGTAAAACTAAAAATATTGACTTGTAAATCTAAATTTGTTCACATGTTACTTGTGTTTCCACTTGTTGGAGCAGATACTCTTTTTGAAACAGTGGCAAATCATTGTATAATATATCTGTAATAATTTTATCACTATTTAGATAAGGTATGGATATCTAGTCATCTTCACTATCAATATCAGCAAATAGCTCTTAAAGAATAACCTCAGTTGAAATTAAAACACCATTTTTAATCATCAAATATTTTCTTTATCTATCTATTTATTTTTCTCATTTAACTTATTTTATTTATGGTCATGGAATATCAAAGAACTTGTAACTTCATTCCTCAGCTCCAATACGAAGTATTCAGAATGGATAAATTATCAGTGATTCATTGATAGATGATATTGCAATATAAGTTATTTGAGCTATTTAACTTGCACTTTCTGACTCAACCAATTATATCAGCCGGTATACCCGCCTTGGTGGCGCTAGTTTCATGTTGAGCTAGACTGCCAAGGACAGGGAGATCGAGGTTAGAATCTTGCTCGGGTGAACTGGGGCTGGTTTAACCTAAACGGTTTTTCCACTCTTCATCCATGCAAGTGTGGGTTCACTTCATCTCTATTTAACCTTCACAATTCCTAGCCCATTAGTGTAATTAGTACTTTAGCGTATAACCCAAATGGGTAGTAAGACGCGATGCTAAGTATTATTATTAATAATATATCAGCCTACGAGATCTTCTATGACTGAGAGCGAAATGGGCTAGCAATTTTGCCAGGACAGGTATTTTAATAAACCTTCCAGAGTTATTTTAAATGTCTCAATTGACATGGGACCTAAGGCTTTACTTCCTCTTCAAAGGAAGTTTTGCAACGGATTTATATCGCTCAAGAAAAATCCGTTGACCCTGGCTGGGTTTGAACATATGAGGCATTAGGAATTACAGTAACTTATCACAATGAAATGTTGATTTACACCCATGCCAGGAAGCAGTTGGCAACCATAGGAGTTGTTCAGCACCCACACCTTGGAAAGGGGCAGTAGAATTTACTTTACAGCCATTACCGCTTCCAGCCTGCGGCCTGGATCATTTTTTTTATTCAAGTCATATAATTACCACTAACAGCTTGCTAAGCCTGTCGTAGCTTAATATGCCTTATAATCTAACTTAAGACTAAGACAGGCACAACATCCAGTCCCTGGTCGTTAATTCATCACTATTAAAAAGAGTAAACCCACATTTCACCAACGATAAATTTTTCAGGCCATGCCGGGTATCGAACCTGGGACCCTTAGCTCAGTAGGCAGACAACCAATGTCTGAGCTAAGGTGTCGAATTGGTTGGTAAAATCATCACTGAAAATGTTACACCTGTGTTTTTTTTATAGTTCATAGTAATTGAGATGAAGTTAAGTTAAAGAAGATTTTAGAGTAAAGTTCTTCCCATAAGCCCGAATCTTGTGTTCTTTTCATGTGAATGTGAGTACAGTAGCCCCATGGCTTCTTTGGTGCTGACTGACGGCTTTGAAAAGTTACTAGACCAAATTATGTATCCCTACGCCGAACCCTATGATCTGCAAAAACATGTGTTTAGCAGCTGTCACTTCTGAGAGTCCAAATTTATGTATATACCTAAATGTAGACTGTCAGAAGTCAGCTGTGAGATGTCAGTCAGCACCAAAGAAGCCATGGGGCTACTGTAGCAATATTTTGATGGCTTTAAACTTGTTGATGAAACACTTCCTACAAATTTCACTCACACCTGTGATGTGTGAATAAGAACGTGTTTTCTTAGTCCAGATTTGTCAATAAATCCTTTCCCACAAGTCTCACATGTGTGTTCTTTCAGTGAAGTGTGAGTGGAAACATGTTTTCTTAGTCGTGAATTGGTGATAAATCCTTTCCCGCAAGTTTCACACCTGTGTTCTTTCAGTGAAGTGTGAATGAGAACATGTTCCGATAGATACGATTTCTTGATGAAACACTTCCCACAGGTTTCACACTTGTGTTCTTTTAGTGCTGTGTGAGTGAGAATATGTCTTGTTAGATGATAATTATGTCTAAAACACATTCCACAAATCTCACACTCGAGTTCTTTCAGTGACGTGTGAGTGAAAACATGTTTTCTTAATCCAGTTTTGTTGATAAATCCTTTTCCACAAATCTCACATATGTGTTCTTTCAGTGCTGTGTGAATGAAGAAATGTTTTCTTAATCCAGATTTGTTGATAAATCCTTTATCACAAATCTCACATCTGTGTTCTTTCAGTGCTGTGTGAATGAAGAAATGTTTTCTTAATCCAGATTTGTTGATAAATCCTTTATCACAAATCTCACATGTGTGTTCTTTCAGTGGCATGTGGGTGAGAACATGTTCTGATAGATATGATTTCTTGATAAAACACTTATCACAGGTTTCACATTTGTGTTCTTTTGATGCCACATGAGAGAGAACGTGTTTTTTTAATTCAGATTTGGTGATAAATACTTTCCCACAAGTCTCACATTTGTGTTCTTTTGATGCCGCATGAGAGAGAACGTGTTTTCTTAATTCAGATTTGGTGATAAATCCTTTCCCACAAGTCTCACACGTGTGTTGTTTTGGTGCCGCATGAGAGCGAACGTGTTTGGTTAAATAACACTTTAGAACAAAACACTTATCACAAATTTCACATTTATATTTTTGTTGTGTATTATGAACTATACTATGTTGTATAAGAGTTTTCTTATGAATGAAACACTGGCTACATTCTTTACACACATGTTGTCGCAATCCAGCATGTGTGAGATGGTGATTTTTAAACTTGTTCTTTCGAGAAAAGCATTTTCCACCCTCCTTACGGTTATGGTCATCATCGATAATGTGTCCTGAAAGAAAGGCCTTACTGGTTTGCCATGAAGATTCTAATGTGTAATATTCTGGTTCTGTGCAGTATTCTGATTCGTCCTATAAAAAGAACAAATGAAAATAAAGTTAAATTTTTTATCGGTGGTGTTTGTATCTTTATATTGGAATTATATTTAATTAGAACTATACTAAACGAATGTCTTTATCATATTCAAAAAACTATGCCCATTATTTAATAGAAGTTGTATTAAATGGACAAATATAGAGAAAATTTAATAATATGCTTCCTATGACAAAAGCTATAGATCATCTCTATCTATTCTTAATACTTGCATTTACCTCATAAAATAGAAATAAAACTGATTAAATATACCTCTGGCTATATGACAGTTGACTTCCAATTTTGGTCATTGCTGTTGTCTACTTAAGATTTTCTAAAGCCTTTAGGGAATTTAGTGTGAACCCTTCCTGTAGGTCTAACACCTGTGTTATTTCAGAGGAGTGTGAGTGGGATTGTGTTGGGTTAAATTACTTCTTAGGATAAAACCTTTTCCAAAGATTTCTACACTTGTGTTATTTCAGTGGAGTGTGAGTGGGATTGTGTTGGGTTAAATTACTTCCAGGATAAAACATTTTCCTAAGATTTCACAGTTGTGTTATTTCAGTGCAGTGTGAGTGGGATTGTGTTGGGTTAAATTACTTCCTAGGATAAAATACTTTCCACAAATATTAAAGAAGTTTATTCAAAAAATATGTGAATTACAAAATTGCAAGGTATTCAATACCTATGTATTATTAATGGTACTATGTGATAGAGATTTCTCTTGTATTTAAAACACGTATAACACTTACAATATTCACAACACTTCTCACATTTATGTTGTCACAATACATTATACGTGTACGTGTGTTATTTAAGCTTGCCCTTTATAGTAAAACCTTTTCTACACTCCTAACATGGATATTGAGAGGTAGTGAACTTTAATACCACTATTTCAAACAAAACTTTTTCACATACAGTAGCACCATGACTTCTTTGGTGCTAACTGACAGCTTTGAAAAGTTACCAGACTAAATTATGTATCCCTACGCAGAACCATATGATCTGCAAACACATGTGTTTAGCAGCTGTCACTTCTGACAGTCAAAATTTAGGTATGTACCTAAATGTTGACGGTCAGAAGTCAGCTGCTAGCTGTCAGTCAGCACCAAAGAAGCCTTGGGGCTACTGTACATGAAATTTTATATTGTATATGGTCAATGAATTGTTCTGATTCATCCTAAATATAAAATAAAAATATATATAGCTGTTATCATTGAGATTAGTATCTTTGTATACAAAGAATATACAGATACAAGCAACGTTGACAGAGGAAGATGCGGCTAGAGTTTCATGAAAGCTGTAAGAGTTGAATCAAAGTAACTGCTCAAGGTGCCAACTTTGTTTCAGGCATTCCAAGCCTACTTTTGAAGATTCTCGGTGTATTTTGGATGGTAGTGAACGTAGCTCGAATCCTGGTTATAAGGCCGTGTTTTGTATCCACTGGTCTTGTGTAAGCTGGGGTCTCAACACGACCAGTCAAATAGGGTCCAGAAAGGTGACCTGGCAGTATAGGGGTAGGGTGTCGGACTTCTATGCTGGCGGCCGGGGTTCAATCCTCGGTCCCGGCACAGATTTATCTGATTACCAAACCCTTCCTTCACCTCTGACAAGACATCTTGTGAATGTGGGGAATGCCAGGCCTCCACCGTGGTTCGGATCCCACGTTAAGCTGTAGGCCCTCCATTTCATCTCACAATCCCCCTACCATTACACATTAGCGTAAGTGTGTATAACCCGAACGGGTAGTAAGACGCTGTGCTAATAATAATAATAATAGTAGAATTTAGTTGTATAAAAATAGAAGTATCCTTTGTTAATAAAGCACTTATAGTATAGGATAGTTATGAATAACACCAACAATCTCGAGCCAATAGGATAATCAACATAAGTATTTTTATTTTTACGAAGGTTACTCTTTTAGAGAGGGAAAATGGGCCATACCTGCGGGAAACGGGAATTTTACAGAAAATATAGTTAAAAACCAGTTTCGGTGATCGCATGGTCTAAGGCTCTACTCTCACAATAGACTAGACTGCCAGTGTCCGCGATGTGGTGTTTGGCTGTTGTGCGCATGCACACATAGGAGAAGGGTGGGGAGGAAGGCGAGACTGCCAGGTAGAGCCAGCACTGTTGCTCTCGCAGTGCTGACTCTGGCGTGATGGTGGAAGGAAGATTTTTTTTTACTCAGCGTGTGTTGTGCTTAAAAACCGTGTACCATATTCTTGAATGTGATAAAGTGTAGAAGAGTGTAGAGTTAGATTATTATTCTGCTTCCAGCTATTCTATTTGATTCTTTTTTTTTTTCGGTTCTTTTATTCAACAGAAAACTTGAACCATGGCCTTGCATCCCCAAGAAATATGTTCTGTGACTGTAAGTGAACTTAAACAGCTTAAGTTTTCACAGCTATTTCTCCATGATAAAGTTACAGTTAAGAAAAGAAGTGTTGTTCAACACCTGATATTCTAATATCTCAGCCAGGCAAAAGCAACAACAAGAGATATATTGGTAGCTTTAATTCTGAATGGTACCAACGGAAAAGTTGGCTTTGCGGCTGTGAAGCAAGAAATGCACTGTTTTGCTTCCTGTGTTAACAGCACCCCCACTAATTTTAGCTATGAATTGCCACTGGTCCTTTTGTTAGATATCCTCAATACCTATAAGATAGCAATACTAATAATATAATATAGTAGAATGTCAATGATAAGCCATAATGAAAATTTCAACTATCTTAAACAAACAGTACTTCCAATAAAATAAAAGTTTTGAGCAATAGATGTCAAACAATACTAAGTAATCATATATATGGGTAGTAATGTTTCCTAGTGGACAATGGTTGTATTATAAAAGAGTAAGGATCAAATACAAATAAAAACAATTGATTGGGTAGAAACCGTCCAACCAATGATTTAAGTTATTACTTTCATAGTTGAAATACTTTTGATTACAAAATATGCTCATATTCAACATATTATTGTTCAGTATACTAACCACTAATTAGAAAAAGGCTTCAATATTTTTCAAGATAAATGTTTGTTAAAATTTGAAAATTACATCAAGGTGAGTATGAACAATGGATTCCTTTCAATGGTACTTCTTGTTTAAACTTCGTTGTGGTTTAAATCTTGTAATAAATATCTACAAAATATAATAGGTTTCTTTGGTTGGCTATATAAACGAGTTGGTTAAGAATATTATGATGATAATATAATAATAATAATAATAAAGGTCATGTTAATATGTAGGCATACAAATGACTTAAAATTATAATTATTTGAAATTTATTTGTTGATTGTTCAAGGCCATTAAAATAATTATTGTACTTTTTCTTTTTTTCACCTCGTGTTACTGCCTATTCAAATTATATGCATATGTATTAATTATGCTAATAAGTTAGATATGACAGGAAAGTTGAATATTGTTTTGTTAATCTTGCTTCTTATAACAAGACAATATTTAATAGCTGCTGAAAATGAAACATTGGGTATTACTTTTGATATAATTTTTTTAAAAGTGGTTAACATAATGATATTGGTGGCAAAATCCAAATGTTAGAGAATGAAACTTAAAAAAATAAAAATTATTCACAATACTGCGGAAGAACGGTTAAATAAAAACTAGCGCTGACCCCCCTCCGCCACCACAGCTGACCGATATTCACATTTAGACTTACCGTCAACGGTGAGCTCCCATTATACATGGTTTTGCCATCCACATTTTCAAAGAGACAAACAGCTTTTATTTTGGAGAATAAATGTCACAAGGTCATAGTTCACTAGTCGATTGATAAATGGAAACATATCTTTATTTAAACATATGTCTGAAATCCTATGCACACCTGTTCAAGCGCCTCCCTCCGAGATAAATGAGATCTGAGTCCAGGAAAAGTAGAGCCTCTGAGAACACTCACAAAAGGCCTTCAAAATGATCGACTCGGCAATTAATATTTTTTATGATTAATGAGAAACCCGCCTCGGTGGCGTAGTCGGCTAACGCGCTAGTCGTGTTGAAGCTCGACCGCTGAGGACGGGGAGATCGAGGTTCGAATCTCGGTCGGGTGAAATGGGGGTGGTTTTTCCTAAATGGTTTTCCACTCTCCCTCCACGCAAATGCGGGTTCACTTCCTCTAATTCAACCTTCCCAATTCCTAATCCATTAGAGTAATTAGTACTTAAAGCGTATAACCCGAATGGGTAGTAAGACATGGTGCTAAATATTATTATTATTATTATTATTATTAATGAGAAGTTCTAAAGTGCTGCGGGAAGAAAAGCTTGTGCTGAGATGTTACAGAGATCTTAGCAGTAAATTGTTATAGATGACGACTCCACTCGATATTAAAACAACACAGTGGCTTTTCATGTGATGACATGTTCCACATCCTATTGGAACTCTGCTCTCTACACTTTCATCAGAATCTTCTGACCGTGATTAGGATGCTTTTATTATCATAAATAATAAAAAAACATTACAATTCTTTATTTTAATTCATGAGGTTTACTTTGGTTGTTTCTGCTAGTTTTTATTAAATTTAGTAATTTTATGATTTTGTTGATTAAGATCTGATTATTACCTAATGAACAAAGCAGAAATTATTCATTATTGTAACTAAAGATTAGCTGCAACTTACCAAATAAATGGGAACATAAGCCCTATTTTTACATTTCAAGATAATCCCATTTATTATTATTAATATTAGCACCGCGTCTTACTACCCGTTCGGGTTATACACACTTACGCTAATGTGTAATGGTAAGGTGATTGTGAGATGAAATGGAGGACCTACAATTTAACGTGGAATCCGAACCACGGTGGAGGTCTGGCATTCCCCACATTCACAAGATGTCTTGTCAGAGCTGAAGGAAGGGTTTGGTAATCAGAAAAATCTGTGCCGGGACCGAGGATTGAACCCCGGCCGCCAGCACAGAAGTCTGACACCTTGTCCCTAGACCGCCAGGTCACCCATACCATTTAACACCCTACACTTAGTTGGAAATCAGATCAATGAGAATTATATCATTTATAATTTATTTTCTGCTAAGAAAAATAAAATATTTTACTTACTGCATGTTCTTTGATTAAAGGGAAGGTCGATTTTTCAGTGTGGTTATCTTGATCTTCCGTAAGTGTTATAAGATCCTTATGGACCATAAAATGTTCAAGCTCGATCTAATGAACAAGTTAAAGATGAAGTTCTATATTAGATAGTAAACTAGGCTTGTTCTTAGGAATAACACCTATCACAGTGTTTTAGGTGATTTAGTGTGAACTTTGTTGTAACCTGAGATAAAAATTAACATTCATCCTAAAAACTTGAACACACATGAATCCACTTCCTTATTGCTAGATTGAATGTTTCTTAAGTTGGTGCACATGACAACATTGTTATATAGTACATAGACATTTAGTTGATAAAGGAACTACCTACTGTTAGTTTTTACCTTATTTAAATATTCTAAACAAATAAAACAAACTCTGTTGCTTCAAATCTTGAATCATGTTTTATTAACTATATAGGGTGACCTGGCGGTCTAGGGGTAAGGTGTCGGACTTCTGTGCTGGCGGCCGGGGTTCAATACTCGGTCCCGGCACAGATTTATCTGATTACCAAACCCTTCCTTCACCTCTGACAAGACATCTTGTGAATGTGGGGAATGCCAGGCCCCCACCGTGGTTCGGATTCCACGTTAAACTGTAGGTCCTTCATTTCATCTCACAATCACCCTACCATTACACATTAGCATAAGTGGGTAGTAAGACGCGGGGCTAATAATAATAATAATAATAATAATAATAATATTAACTCTATAAAAGATTAAAGTATTCTTAGTTAAATATGATGAGGCTCAATGGATAAAATAATAAACTACAGTACAAAATAAAAGTAAGTACAATTGAGAATTTTAACTCAACCTTTGGTTACTTTGATTTTTAACTATATTTTCTTTTATAACGTGGACTATTATAGAATATAGCTTTAAATAATAGCAAGAGAAGAAAGGTTTCTTAAAAAAAAAAAAAAAAA